>VXBU01001145.1:801273-910686 GCA_013400315.1 Bombycilla garrulus | reverse complement strand
TTTTGTGTTTTTTTTTTTTTTTTTGTTTTGGGGGGGGGGGGGGGTTGGTTGTTGTTTGTTTGGGGTTTTTAAACAAAAAAAAAAATCACATTTTCTTCAAACATAAGGGCTATGAACTTCTTTAAAAATAATGAGCTAAGTTTCTCCTGTAACCAAATAACTTGAGGACTTGGGGATTTTTGAGGATCTCTAAATAACACAAGACTGCAATCAGGACAAAAGATGAGGCAGTTCAGGTCTGTATAGGCTAACAAGGTTTGACCTACTCCTGCTGTTGATGCATTGCTATTAATTTGGGTGTGACTGTGCTCATCACTAATAGGCATTTGAGTAGTGGTTTATGACAAATAACTAAGAATGTTTATATCCATCAGCAGGCTGTACAGGGAATGATCTGAAAGCCACACAAACAAGTAGCAGAACATTGTATTTAAGCTACTTCTGTAGTGCTCATGTTGAACTTTTAGTAAATTATCCAGCCGACTGCATTTTCCTCAACAGTAATATCTGAAAATTATTTATGTTATTATTATGTAAGTGGTGATTCCCCATCTGGGAAAACTTATGTTATTGATATTTTTAATACTGAAATAATCCCGTGTTTTCTTTATAAAACTGTTTTGCAAACATTCATTTTAGCTAACTTTTTTTTTTTTTTTTTTTTTTTATAAAACTTTTTTGAAAACTTTCATTTTAGTTAATTTTTTTTTTTTTTTTTTTTTGCCACAGCGCATTAAAGATTCAGGACTAAGCCTTCAGCTGGTGTAAGCTGATCTGGCTTCCAGTGTAGCCAATTCTTTAACTTTGTGAAGACTTTCAGTCATAGCCAAGAGAAGAATAAGAAAGTCAGTGCAGCCCTTGTATCTGTCTTATTGATCAGACCTTAATTGCACCAAGAAACAAAATGTTTTAAAAATTCTTTTGTTTGAGCCAGAGCAGTTTATGAAAAATGGCTGTACTATACTGTGAAGAGGGAGTTTGTGTATATGCTAAGCGGTGGGGTGCAGAGCTAAACAAAAACATTAATTAAAAAAGGATACTTTAATTGAAACTGAGCAAAAAGTAGAAAATTATTTATCCAAACAAACTTTGTATTCCATAAAGGTGTGGGTACATAAAGCACACAAGCTCACTGCTTATTAGATTATTTCAGGCCTTCACAAGCTGTTTGCTTACTCCAATAGCAACTTGTTGATAATAGGAAGCCTTTTGTGAGAAACGGCCCAAAAAACAATGGAAAGCGTCAGATTTAGTAAAGTGTCTAAAGAAAGTCTTAAAATGACACCCACACTACGAAGGGAAGACCAAATTTGCTTTTTCTGAAGGGAATTTGTGTTTGTCAGGAAGGGCTCCTGGCGGCTTTGTTTCCAGGCCTTGATGTGTGACCAGGAGCCTCCAGGCCTCCCGTCACCCCTGGCCTTGTTCTGCCACCGCGCTGCCCACCCATACCGACACCGCAGGGGGAAGGGTTTCAGAGGAGCTGGAATCAAAAGCGGAGGGAGGAAAAAAAGTGCTTTTCAGGGTCTGATGTGTGGGAATCAAATGAGAGGCCTAGCTGAAATCCGGTCGCCAGGCAACCATAGTGATATGCTGAGGGAATATCATTAAAGTTGGAAACTAAGCAGTCGCTCTGAATTAGCAAACCTGACCGCCGTGTGGATGATGCGCCAGAGCCACCTCAGCCCCCAAGCGCCGTTTCTGCATGTAGAGGGGGGAAAATAGCAGCTGATTTGTGGAGTTTTTCATAAAAAATAGACAATGGCTGTCCAGACACGGAGTTGGTGGTGAAATATGGTAACTGCCAGGCTTGCAGCTGGCCCTCTGACACAAGATTAATAAGTTGCCGTTTCCTAGCCGACCACAACCTAGTGGGAACTATCCGGCATTTTTCCATGGATTGTGGGTAACAGCCTTCCCGCAAGCTGGCCTACTTTACTGCTCTGCTTTCTGCAGATCGCCCAAAGTGCAGTAAACATCTGTGGCTGCAACGAGGTCAGCGGACAGGGTGTCCGGCAGCCACCACCTGAGCGGCTCAGCCCCAGCATGGACCCCAGGGCTGGGCTTGACCAGCGGCGCATCCACTGGGATGGCGTCCGTGGCTGGGGGTTAAGCACTTCACAAAGTTTTGCTGCAACTGGAGCAGGGAGGGGGTGGCGGGGGACTGGGTTCGGAAATGACAATGTGACAAGAGAGCGGGAGCGAACCTATTGAATTAGATTTAGGCTGCGCTGAATATTATCACTGACATGAACAAGCAAAGCTTATCTGCTCTTGCCTTCTTGAAAGGTTTAATGAAATTGAATTGCCAACCTCTGTATTTTACCACCATTTGGCTGAAGTGGCTCAGAGGCATACATGATCGCTTAAAAGGAAGCCAGGTTGAGTCAAACTGCAAAGCGTATGTATGCATTTTTGACAGCAACATCTCAAACACAGTGTGACATGGCATAACATTTAGAGGTAATTTGATTACAGGCACTGTGTAATGCAAATCAGACTTCCCCAAACATGTTAATTTTTTATCACAATAGCTCACCAACACAGTCAAGTTCGGTTTAAGTTATTGTCAAGCTACATTTTATATTATATTTAGGCTTTGTAATATAATTGTGTGTAGTCGCCCACAAATTATAAAGATCTAGAAGTTGAGTGAATCCCTTGGGTTCTTTCTTTCTTGGTTTAATTTTAAATGATGATATGATGAAAATCTTTCTTTTTATTACATAGATGTTAGAAGAGAATCATTTGAATGTTTCTTTAGGCATAGAAATTTGGAAGGAACAAGTTGTAGCTCAAATTCATAGATTATTTTTGGTAGGAAAAAGAGTGAATGCATTTGTGTCTTTAACCTTCACCACGACCAATTTATTCACTCAGGGCCACATGCAGCTGAGTTGCAAATAATTGTAGATATTAATTTTGTTAGTACATAGGCAGGACCTGCCAAAGTAAACCTGAAAGTGCAAGGTTTGAGCTTTCTGTTTCTGGATTTTCTCCTGTCCCTCTGTGCAATTCAGGTGAAACAGGTTCCTTCTTTTTTGTCTTACAGAGTGCATTTAGATTTGCAAATGAAAAATATCACAAGGAATAATAATTGAATGATAATGTCAGCCCGGGGAGTATATTCTTAAATTTTGAGCTCCTTTTTTTAGAAATTGCTTCATGGAGCAATATTATTCTGATGATTCAGAGCTAATGAAACTTTCTGTGGTGACAGGGTCCTGCAGGTAGGATCTGTCTCTCAAGCTGAAGCCCAACATAATCCCCCACATGCAGTGTCTATCAGATACCAACCAAAAGACTCAGCTCTGACAGATGGTTGCCAGCAATGTCCTATGTAAGTGGCACTGGAAATCAGTCTGATTTGAGGCAGCATTGAAGTGTGTCACTTGGAGGAATAGGAGAAACTGATGAGAAGTTGAGAGATGGTCTGACACCATCTTAGGTGAAGTTTGATCAGCTTTCAGAATGGAAACTCCAGAGGTGAAGCAGAGCTGAGCACAGTCAGGGAGAAGCCCAGATGATAAGCACCCCAGGTAACAACAGAAACTGAGTATGTAGTCATTCACCTTTGCTTAAGAGGCAAGGTGTCTTGCCTAGTGTGTGTGCTACAGCTATAAGAAAGAGTCGTAGTATCTACCAGCCATGATTATTCCTTTCCAATATGTGTGTCAAGGACTCCTTTTGAACATGTGTGAAGATGCAGATAAAAGAAGTATCCCCCAGTCAGCAATAAAGAGGAACCCAAAACATAAACACAAGTGAAGGCTCATATGTGGTAATCATTTCCTGCACATCAACTGATCTACTGCAATCTTCCATGCATGCTTTTAGCTCTTGAAAAATGTGAAGTAATTCATGTTGGCTTAGCCCTCTGCTCTGAGTGAAAGAGAGGAATTAGCTAATTCCAGTTACCTGAGCCACCAGCTTAGGGCACATGCACAGACAGTTACCATGAATCAGAGGTCGTGCAATAACCTCTTTGTACATGAACATCCAGAGTTTATACAAACCGATCCCACTCAGTTATAATGAGAGAGGACCAGTTGCCTTGGGCTTTGCATCCTCAGAAACATTAGTGCTGTTTGCTGCCTCTGTGTCTTTTTGGGTCAGTGTAGCTTTTGCATTTTCTCTGGTTCTTTATATAATCTCCAGCACTTTCAGAACACACGTTTCTCTTGTGAGATTTACCTGGAGTGAGGAGAGAAGCTTAACAACATGGGTCCCTTTTATTTATAAGAGCATTCCTCTCACGATCTCCACCTGTCACAGGCGTGAGGATTAAATGCGGCTCTGTTTCTTGTACAAATTAATCTCTTATGTCCCAGTGATTCTGGACCCTGTGGATACTTAGAAAAATGGGTTTTCCAAGAGCCTGAATATTGTTGCCTTTAATTCACTAATATCTGCCACATCTTTATGGCCATGAAGACATTTGTAATCTGTCAATTAAGATTTACTTATGCTCTATGCTCTGAATTATTTGGGACTACAAGGTTTTAGGTATTTTAATAGTGAAATAAAGAGACAGTATTTTTCAGTTATAGTAATAGTGCTTCATATTTAGTGTGGTGTGTACTTTTGAACAACAAATGAATATGTTTCCTACAAATGAATTGGTTTAGTAGTCCATGCGTGTTTTTTCAATCAATGCCACCTCTCAAGCCTCTCTGGTCCTTCAGAATCTCTTGATCTTTTACCACTCTTTGACATAGTTTGCTGTTACTACAGCAAAGTCACTGTGCTGTTTTTAACTGCCCACTCTGCAGCTTTTCTGGTTTCACTGGTTCCGAGTCATTTGGACTCTTTCTGCAAGGAAGGTGTCACCTGAATGAGTGTGGTTTGCTGGAAGAAATAGATCTCTTTAAGGAAGGCCGGGAAGAAAACAGCCTCTCTTCTATCTCATGACCAGGTCTTTAGTTGTAAGGGCAAAGCTAGCTGTGCAGAGAAAGAAGTCACTTGCCTCATTTATGGGGTTTCCAATTGCAGTGTTAACTCAGACCCATTTCTTGCCCACAGAGCAGACACTTGCTGCTCAGTTCTAAAAATCAACCATCAGTTTACATCTATGCCTGTCTGCCTCGCTGTGTGGCAGAGGGAGAGGAAAGGCTGAGGCTCAGAGAACTCACTGGTTCTTAGTGTTAACAAGAAGCTGATGTGATCTGTGAGTGTTCTTCAATAAGTGATGAACGGGACATGTCAGCACAAGAACACATCTTCTTGTTACCTGTGTGTACCTTCCTTGATATCAGATGTCTGTATTACTACTCCTCTTATTGTAACCTGGGACTGTGATTGTAAACAGAATGTTCTTTATCTATTTAAGAGTCTTATATAATCAAGGATATGGAAAAGTAGAGGAGCCTGATCAAGAAACATTGTCCTCTAGTCCTGAACTGAACATGCTGCAGTTTTGCTTCACATCTTTATGTAAAATAAAGATGCAGTGCTTTGGGTGCTGTTCTGAACCTGCAGGAGGGGTAGCAGAGAGTGCCAGTCCAGGTACTGTATGAAACAGTGTGCACAGGGTAAGATCTTTGATTTTTCTGATCAGATGCTTTCTGATAGAAAATAACACCCCTTGGTTTTACCAGTTCTGAGGATTTTCTGTGTACAGCATGGGAAACCTGCAGGAGAGTGGCTAAAGTCTCCTGCCTCTACCAATGTTGCCACAGAGCTTTTTGTGACACCAAAGGCCATAGCCTTCCAGTCTGGAGCTGGAAAATTCTCCAGGTGATCTCTGTCCCTTGAAATATTTTGTTCAGATTTTCAAGTAACACATTAAAAAAAAAACCAAACAACTGCATAGGAAATAATTAAGTAAACCCTACGCAGGAGCTAATAGATATATATGTCTGCTGTCACTAGCCCAATTTTTATTGTTGTCAAAAGTGTGCTCACTTTGCAAAAGCCAACTTTTGAGGCACAGAGAGTAGGTTTTTGCCAAGGGAGGGCTATTACATTGACTGACTGAATTTATCTCTGCAACATATTGTTAACAAAATTTAAACCTTTTCATAGATCAAATAGATGACAAGAATGTGACACTACAGAAGAAGTAGTCTGGGTTTCATGAGAAATTTACTGGACACACTGGACAATTAAGAGGAATTACCTCGTGACTGGCTTGGCCTCTTCCTGCTGTGGGTGTTGCGGTAAAGGCTAATTCCCCGTGCTCCTGCTTTTCTTGGCCACCATTGCAGTGTGCCTTGGGCCAGCAAATTTGGTCTATAAGTAGATGTGATTTAACCCTTATGGTTTATTTTCTGCTTGGCTGTCAGCTGATGGCAAAAGGCCAAATGCTAACAACCACGATGGCTGAGCAGCTGGACCTGCATGCATGACATCTCAAAAATTACTTACATACTGTCCCCTTCACTGCAGTGTGTTGATCTCTTCCTGTTTGACTGGGTGGTAGCAGAAACAATTAGCCATCTCAGAATTAACACAGGGCTAAGGTTGTTTTTTTTTAATTTCAGTGTTGTTGAGTAGGGCAACTGCTGAAGTAAACATTCTTTCTAAATGATAATAATTGAGCACCTTTTCTCTTTAATTATAACTACAAAATTTTGGAAGGATTTCTTCTGGTTATTTCTCTCATCTACTATATTCTTCTTGTTGAATTCCTGCAGATTATTACTAAGAAGAAGGAAGACAATTTTTTATTGGAGGCAGAATTTACCCATCTTAACATCAGTAATGAACTGGAGAGATAATTGTCTGCTATCACATGAAAATTAAAAATATTGTATTATTGCAATAATTCTGGTGTTTATGTGGTAGAAATTGAGTGAAATTTGAGGTAGTGAGATTATTTCTATAAAACTAACAAATGCAGTAAAGTAGCCTGCGCAACTTTCCATATGTAAGAAAATAAATCCTTTATGGTTCATTTTATTTTAGGCAAGCAAGTGGCTTTGCTGTCAGCACCACTTGTAGCCGTATAATGAAAGTGAATAATTTTAAACAAACCCTCAAATACTCTCTACTTTGTGTTAGGTTTATGCAACTGAGGGAGAATAGTAACTTCTTAACAAAAAAGAAGCAATATGTGACATTTTGTCTGTCAGCACTGGTGAAGTGGAGTACACAACCTTATTTAAAATTGAGTTTTACTGCACATAATGATAAAATAATAGAGGAAAAAGAAGTGGCTTAGAGTATAATGAACCTAAAGCACCCAAGCAAGGAATATTATAGAATCAGTGAGGAAGAATATATGCAAGCATCCTGTCAAGAATAACACATTTTTATATAGGTTTTCTATAAATTATTCTTGATATTGTGGAAGTGGACACTGAGGAATCCCACCAAGACTGGTAAGCATCTGACATTACTCCTGTGTAAATCGGAAAGGATCAGACCCTGCATGAGATGCAGTCTTCTTTTGGTACTAAATTAATGTGTCTAAATTTAAGCAGGAGAGAGGAATTTTTAAAAACACTTAGTGTTAGGACTTCTGCTGACCTAAATGAGAGGAGAGATTGGACAGCACTGAAGACTTTAGAAAATCCTGAATTTTGCCTACAGGTTATCAAATAATTAACTCCATACTAAATCAATTCCAATTTTAAAATTGGTTAAACACTTGTTAACAGACCAGACTGAAAACCCTTTGAAATTTATGGAAAAAAAAATCTGATGATTTCAGAAAGTTTTGCATCAATTTTGAAATCAGTTTTGTTTTGGATGAACTTGGTTGCTTTGTGCAAAATAGTCAGGCAAAGGGGATTAGAACCGAATGTGTTGATTGGTACCAGTTACACCTTTTAAATTTGTGGCATTCAGAGTGGAATTATTTTTGCTCTGAAATTTAAAATAAAGGTGAGGCTTTTCTGAGATACAGATACGAATTAGATTCAGCATTTTTTATGTACATACAGTCTTTATAATTCATTCCACTACTTCTAATGCTATTGAGGAACACGCATTCTCAGAGAAACATTCCTCCAGGTAGATGGGTATTATTTAGGCTGAAATAGAAGTTAACTTCAGGAAATGTGTTTTGAGGTTCACTGTGTTTAATTCAGTGCAACACATCTGGCTATAACTTGATTTCTTTTCCTGCATATTTTGTATTTTTGTGCTCAGCTGTGATGTGAGCAGAGGGAGGAGAGACTAGGTAAAATGTGTTTCCTTGAAGTGCAGTATTGCTGTGTGCAGCAATCCCCTGTTCTGCCTGATCAGTCCCAGGCTGGCCTCAGCCTCATGGTATCCTTCCAAATCAATACCAAGGAACCTGTTTTTATTCTTGGTTTTGCTACCTGTGAAATTCAATATTGGGCTGGTAAGGATCCGATTTCACCTAATCCAACAGGGAAACCGTGATGCCACTTAGGGATTTTTTGTAAAACACTCTGGGGTAGAACAAGGATCTGCCAAAGCCTTTTGCTTCAGTCTCTACAAATAAAGAACCAACTTTTGTAGGAGTGCCGTGTAAAAGGCTCAGTGCTTCCTTGGCTCACACACTAAGAACAGATGCTTAATATTGACTAGATACATTTGCTTTTATTGGAATTATATTACTGTGTATTCATACAACTTCCCCAAAAGAGACATTTTCCCCCTTGTGTTGTGTTTAAATATTTTCCAGTTACTAATCTCATAATACTCTTCACAAAAGAAAATAATTTCATAGCAGAATAGACACATCCTGAAGATATCATGTCTTACATGAGGACTGGTCCTTCATTAGTGCCGCAGTGGAATTCAGGTTTGCTAACAAAGCAGAATGTGCCCACGATATTAATGTAGTGTGATCGGCCACTTGATGAGGGAATAATTCATAGGCATGCACTAACAAGGCTTTGACTGAGCTTTGCTCACCCTTTTAGAGGAAGACAGGGCTGTTGTTTTGGGGTTCAGTCCTGGCCCTTCTGAAGGCATGAGGATTATATTGTCTCTTTGAGGTGTGTAACAATGAGAGCACTGCCTCTTCCTAACAGGCCCTGTGCTATGCCTCTGTTAGAAAACAGAGCTCAGAGGTCTACCAAAAAGCCCACTGTGCCTGGAAATATCAGACAATGAAAAACTGAATTAATAGAATCTGACACAGTTTTACTGTAGCAGCATGTTTTTCCTTACTTAAATATATTTTTCCTTCTCTTGTCAACAGATTACTTGGTGCTCTTTTCAGAAACAGAAAAGTTGCAAAACCAAAACAAAAGCTCTAAAGATATTGGGTTAAGGATTTTTTCTTTTCCCTTCAATTCTGTGTTAAAAAAAAAAGAAAAAAAAAAGATACCACATGAAATGTCAGACAGTCTGAAGCGCTGCTGGCAGAGTTAAGAAAGTGGTTCTCTGACAAAAGAAGCCTGGTTGTCTTTGAGTATCCATTTAAACATGCAGACCTTCTTGCAAGCCCAAACTAGAATTCTTGTCCAAATTTTGGGAGTGCTTGGATTCTGCTTTTTGGGGTTGATCTTGTATTGATGCATGAATTAATAACTAAATTGGAACCTACGTCTGCCTTTCCATGCAAAATACTTGGGTTGCTTGAAGCTAGAGTTTTGACCTTGGATTGCAGAGTATCTCACTTGGACATAACAAATAGTTGTTGGGTTTCTTATTCCAGAAACATATGGGCCCCAGCTAAACTAAATGCTCAGTCACTGGGCTTGAGGCCTCTGTTTGGAGATGTGGGCTCAAGCAAAGGGAATTTACTCAATTTTTAGTGCTCAGCTGGTATTGTCTGGGGTGAAACTCCAAATCTTCTGGCACGTTTTGCTGCTGACTTTAGCCTGGCTAGGTTTTCCCCGTCTGATATTTTTGTGCTGCCCAAACAGCTGCTCACCTGGAAAGGGAGTAGGCAAAGGTTCTCTTTCGTGTTTTGGATTCTGTGTGTTTCTAAGGCGTGTTCTCAGCCTGGATTAAGTGAGTTATGAACTGTTGAACAGTGCAGAATGTCTGTGGCATCAGCTATGGAGGTCTGTCCTCAGATCTCCCTTTCCTTCTCCACATACTCCTGCAAACAGAGTCTGGAAACCAAGCAACATCCACCAGTCAGACAAGACAGAGAATCCTGTAGCAATAGCAGTAGTAGAGCAATTATGGTAAGCCTTTAACTAGCTACAGAGTGAACATTTTACATTCCTAAATCTGCCATAATGCAAAATAATCTGTTTATATTAGGAAAGACATTGCATTCTGCTCACTCATACCTTCCCAGGCTTGTCTGCACAGAACTAGGTTTCCATACCTCATAATAGGAAAACACACAATTGTCAAAACCTTAGGACTTGGCTTCTTTTTTTAATATTACCCCAGCTGCACTTTGTTCATAGCCAAAGGGTCTTTTATTGCTCCTTTAATGAAGAGACATACTGAGATAATCTGGAGCTTGGTGCTCCTCCTATGAGCCACAGGATCCCCTCTCAGCCGCTGGACTCTCTTCCCAAGTATCACATGTGGCCTTGAAGCTGTTTTCCTCAGCAGCGTTTGCTAGAGTTCAGACATGCTGGCCTCACAGACAACCCACTCACCCTGCTTTGGTGCCGTTCTGTCTGCAGCTTACAAGTAACTTCTGTTGATGCCCGTTGGGATCTGACACAGGAGGCCTCCAAGTCAGAAACATCTCTGCTTTCTTCCCAGCCCCATTTAAATTTTAGTAGGTGACCATTCCACCTGATGGATGCCATAAAGCAGGTCAGATTTAATCCTTCCAATAAACTGATTTGAAAATTAAATTTAGGAATAGCATTTCACTAATGAAGTGCTCACTTGCAGAGTTCCAAGCGCAGTACAGGAATTTAGTGGGTCTTTTTATAACCACGGGCTTGCCTCTAACTACAATTATAAATGGCTGAATTCTTATCTGGTTAAAGGGAGTTGGTTTGTGCCCTGAACTAGATGCCAAGTTTCAAGAGCTTTCAGAAATCGGATTTAGATCAGATGAAGCCTTAGGAAGCTAGATGTTTGGATGAACCACATGTTTTCAAACAAACTCCAAACCTTCTCACTGGGTTTTTTTCCTTATAATCTTCTAATATAGCGAGTTCATTGCTGGCTGTCCTCTATGTGAAGCAGAGTAATGCATGAATGAACAGCTTTAAGCTTGTGACTAGGTCCATTGAAGGGTTAAATTTTTGTGAATTGTTACATTCTCTGTGTTCGAACTGCCATTCCAGAGCCCAGTCCCACATTCCTGAGCAGCCAAATTTCCCCTGGAAGTCAGTGGGAAGTTTTCAGGTGCATAGCAATGCACTACAAAGTAGAATTTCTTGAAAAACAGAGGACTCACCATTTTCAAACAAAAATCTAGTCACCTTGAAAGCGACCTCTGTGCTCTCTCTCAGCCAGAACCATTGAAAGAAAACTTTCATTTGTATTTATCCTCTAACACTGAGTGAAACAAGCATTGCATACCCATCAAAGAAAACACTTAAAAATACATTTAAAAAAATGCCTGAACTTGGAATTTTCAAATGTTTTTGACCCTTCCCTTCAGTAAGGCACATTTATTTTTATACATGCAGTCAGGCAATTATTACAAGTTGTTACAAGTAGTATTTATTTGAGAGAAAAGCAGAGTTCCTTTCTATTTCTCTCCCTATTTCCCCCCTGTGATTCCCAGTTTCAGCTCTTCCCCCAAACTCATTTGGGCAGGGTGCCTGTGAGCCGCACTGAACATAAAGAAAGGAAGCGGCCCAAGTGTAAGTTTCCTTTGCCTTATGCCCCATATTATTCCTTATTTGTTGTGCTAATTCAGCAGCGTAATTCCCAAATACAGCCTCCTTGAATTGTTTTGATGAGAACTGCTAACTCAGGGCAGACTATTTTTAATGAGCTCTGCAGCCCAAAGAGTCATAACTTTATAGTGCAAAGGCTCCATGCACTAACTGTTTAATAATATGGCCGGTTATTGAATCCCACTACTATTAAAAAAATTAATAACTTCTGCGATGTGATTAAAATTTGTTTCCCAAACCATAAAGCAGAATGTGCGAGTTGAGCAGCCGGGCACCCGCGTCCTTTGTCCTCTGCCTTTGGGGACGATGTGGTAGTGCCCTCTAGTGACACATCCCGACAAGTATTCCACGGAGCACAATGCTGGACTGTTCCACTTCCTGACGATTCTTTCCTTTGGACTCTATTTTGGGACGCAACTGATTTATGTCTAAATATTTCCAAAGCTAACATCTAGCGAAGGCGTCTCAATCCAAAAAATAATACGTTTTTCCATACTTTTTAGAAACAGTGGGAGTTTTTTCACCTTTCAACTACTGTATTGACAAATGAGCTGTGGTTAAACATTTCAAAGAAGCAGAATTTTTATTTTTGCTCTTCTGCGTTACTTGTGCCAGCAGGGTTTTGCATGGCTGAAGCCTTACAAAGTCAGTAGTTGGAGGCTTCATCCAGTTCCCAGGGAATTTAGTACCCAAGTTCTCATTAGACTTCCACAGGAGCAGGATTGGGTTCACTGAATAGTCATACACAATTAAAAGATAAACAGTCAGCCTGAAATGTTACCGAAACTTTCAGCTTCCTCTGCTCAGGAAACAGGGGCATTCAGAAATGTTCAGGAAAAAAAAAAAAAGGTGAAAGAAAAAAAAAAAAAGAAAAAAAAGAAGAGAAATCCATGCTAATTGTAGAAATTTTCAGAAAACGTGCAAAATATCTATACCTTTGTTGCTGTCAAAGAATAGTTTCTCTCTGTGTCCTCCTACACACATTTTGTCATCTCTTTGTGACCATAACAATAACATTGGAATATGACCAAATCAGTGACCTGCTTCATTCAGGGATTGGATGTTTTTTGGCATTTTTCTGTAGCAAAGAAACCAGTGAACTATAGTTTGCCTATAATGTACAGGGGATTTTGTGCATGCCCTAGTACACACTATTAATATAGCATATTTTTTTTCATATATTCTGTAATGAGAATAGATCCACCATTGTTAATGCTGTAGTTTGTGTCCTGAGTACTCCTGCTATTACTGCTAGTCATGTTGAAATAGCACTAAGGAGCCTTATTCAGAGCCAGATCTGCTTGGTGCTCTACAAATATGGAAAAAAAAAAAAAGGAGCAGAATCTATAAAGTTGGTTTCTCTCTTGAATATTTAGTTTCATTTAAATATCAAACTTCCTGTGCCATAAACAAACATACAGCCATCCTGTTAACTGATGCATTAAAGAGGTTAGATCCTGTATTTCTTCTGTGATGGGGAGGGGGGCGAAAGGGGAAGTGATGCTATTGACCTATATAAGTGCTATTCAAAGTGAGCAAAAGTTAGCCTAAGAAAAGCTGAAATGTTCTGCGTGATCCTCTTCACATGGAAAGGTCAGGAGGTGGAGAGTGAAAATCAGGAGAAAAAGATGTGATTAAAATGAGGTTTTATTTTTGTTTCAGGTTAGGGGAGTGGGAGCTGATTGAACATATTAGACATGAGAGCAGAGTAAGAGACATATCCCTCAGTGCCAGGGTTATCCATGTAACCCAAAGACCCTTTTTATTTAAAAAGCTATTTCTTGTGATCTTTTCCAAAGAGGGAATCAATAAATGCCCACCAAAGTTCCTCTTTTGGTCAAAATGATAAATGAACATCGAAGTGCTATAAATTGGTAGCAACCAGCATAGTGATCCTGGAATTCAGCAAGAAAACCAATAAGAGCAAAGCAACATTGAAAACCTCCTGGCTCTGCTATTGCTGCTGAAATTCTTAGAAATGACCCAAATATTTGGCATGAAATGATAAAAAAAAAAGAAAAATGTTAATTGTTTTGCCTTTTTTCCCCCTTGTTGGAATTGAATCTTAAAATAACAAGTCCTGTCTCCTTCCAACATCTGTAGTTTGTACGTCCAGTGAGCCTTCAACACAATCATCCTTGCCTGAGTGCACAGCGCCTGCAGTCAGCCCTGGTACCTGCCTGCACACAGGCTTTTGGTGACACAGGAGGTGGGAGCAGGCAGCACTGTCCTCCTGTGCTCAGGGAATGCTGCAAGGCTTGAATTCTGCTCCTGAGTTACAAACAGTCTCGATGCTCCCCGACTGTGCTAGCACCAAACACAGGGCAAAGCACATCCTTTTCCCATGTACCACTACCCAGAGAAATAATTCCCTGTGTTTCCTGGATATCACATCACCTTAGCTAAGAACATGCTGCTTTTCATACAAAGGATATGGACCCCCCCAAAATTAAAAAAGTTGCTCCTTATTCCTTTATTCTTTTGACTTTTTAAAAAACAATCTGTATTTCCAGCCAGGCTTTCGTTTAAAATAACCCTCTCATTCAAAACCTCACCTGTAACTTTATCCCAGTGGTAACTCTTACCTGCCATACTAGCCCTAGGCCCTTGTAGCACTTGACATCATCTCTTGGACAGGTTACAGAGCCTATTGAGACAGTTGTTAGAAGCAGATTTACTCTGCAATGTGGAGCCAACCACAGAAGAAAATTAGTGCATTTATCTGTCAGCATTAGGCTAGATTATCAATCCAGCACACTAGTCACAGGATCTGGTTTTTCTTTCTCTGGGGAAGTGAAATTGATATAGTGGTAGTCAGTAAAGGTGTCAGTTATAAACAGGACATTAGCATGAGAAAGTAGGAAAATGGCTACTTTTAGGCAACAAGTCCTTTTTTACATTTAAGTATAGATTTGAAAAGTAGAGTTTTCTCCCTCATAAGTAGGCTTTCTAAAAAGAATGTCAAAATTCCTTCCTTCAAGCCTTTGAGCTTTGTTTTTCCTCCAAATAAAGTTCTGGTTTCTGTTCTGATTCTGAAATAATGGGCAAAATCTCCCCCTCTCTCTCTTTTTTTTTTTTTTTTAAGTTGTGATAATCAATTTCAAGATTCTGAAAAGACGAAAAGTTTTCCCAACCAGGCAAACCTTTGTATGACAATGAGCAAATTAGCTAATTTTCCTGGTCATACATCAACCATTGGCAAATTGCAACTTTTTTTGATGAATAAGACTGCAGTAACATACAGGTGTCCCCATCCCAAATCACTGCTCTTTTTGCTGGATGCTGGACAAATATCCTCCTGAACAGCTAATAAAGATTTTGTTCTGAGGAGCAGCAAACTCAGCTTGGTAATTGCTGTGTTTGAGGTTTTTTGCCATACCTGCAAAGCATTCTATTACCAAGCCCAGCCAACCCATTGCTATTCCCATTATCCACCCAAAAAATGAACATGCTGCATGAGAAAATAAGACAGTTGCTCCCTACAATTACATTCCATTGTGTATAGATGAGTATGAACTACATGAGATTAGATTTTATATAAACAAGTAATGAATAGTAATCCTTTGTCCTAAACCTCCCCGTTTTTGTCCCCCTAAAAGGGTTCCCAAACTCTTTTATGGTTTTGGGCCATCATATTTAGGATATTTTTATTTTAATCTTTGTGAGTCCTGGTAGAGTGGCTGCTGAGAAGCACTGCCATAACCAGCAGGATGCCTGGAGTGGGCAGGGGTGTCAGAGCCTGGGATTTGTCCTCTGTACAGTCTGGTGTGCCCTGCTGCCTCCTGTGCTCTGGAGGAGCCTCTCCTGAGTGCAAAGGTCTTGAGCAGAACTAAATTTTGTCTCAGGCAGGTAGAGTGGTGCTGGAGGTTTTGCTGCACTCCTAGTATGAAGCAAGCACTATCTCTGGTAGGATTTGCAAACAAGGCTGTTGTTTCTCAAAACATATTAAAAAAATTCCCAAGAAGCTGAGAAAAAAAAAAAATCGGAGTGTGATGTTGGGTGCATAATACCCCTGGAATTTCAAAGAAACTGAGCCCTTTGCTTCCTTTGTCCTTCTTCCTTATCTAATTTTATATGAAAGCTGAGACTTGCCCTTGTATTTCTAGGTCTGTTCAATTTATAACGGATTGTTCTGATTGCTGGTACTATAGTCTAAAGTGTGAACCTCAAGAAATACCACTTAATCCCAAAAGTGAATTTTTTTTAAAGCTTTTTTTTACTTCTGGCTTAAGTACTTTAAGACTTTCCTGTAGAAAATATATCAGCCCTTTTCCGTGCTGCTTTAACATTTGCCTCACTCAGTCAGTGCCTGAGTGTGAGGTTTAAAATCAGTTCCTGAGAATGACTGGGTCACCTAAACCTGTTGCTTGCTATTAATAGAAAGGAAGAGCAAATTCATATTTAAATTTCTGCCATAATTTTGTGTGAAAAATCATTGATCCTTGTTTGGCATGTTTCACTAGCATTATAAGTGAGGTTATTTGCACCAGTTAACATTAGTCACAGGTAACAGTGCATCAAGGTCAGGCCTCAGCTTCTCTAGGCCTCTAGAGAGATGTTTCTTGCTTTAGAAAAAAAAAAAAATCACTTTTTCTTCAAATAGTGCAGTAAGAATAACTATCTCCCTGCATGTGGTTGGAACTAGATGATCTTTGAGGTCCCTTCCAACCTGAACCATTCTACAATTCTGTGAATGTATTTTCCTGGCCCATTTTCCTACCATGTCCCCAGTGGCAAAGAAGACAGAACATGGGTGTTTGTTTCTGTGAGGGGAGCACTTGATTTGTAGAGGATAGCAGTGGTGTGGCACAAGCTGCTGTGTTCCTGGTGTGTGTGTGGGCTGTTTGCTGCTCACCACCTGCTCTCTGCCTTCCCAGAAACTGCTGGTAAATTGACTCTGGTGAAAATTCAGAGCTTTTTACTCTATTGCTGTATGTTGCGTGCAAGTGTTGTTTCACAGACTAACACCACCCTCTTCCTCTCCCCAGCAAGGAAAATGTGTTGTGTGGATGAGCACAGGTCAACGTTGCTCTGTCTGTAGCTCTATTTTTTTTGTTTGTGGGTCTGCTCCAAGGTACTTGTGCCCTAAAACTACTGGTGCTGAAGAATTAGTGGGAAAATGGAATTGCCTCACCATCTGAGGCTGATTCCTTGGCCTGCACCAACCACTGAGAGCAAAAAAGCTGCTCACAGAGGAGAAAGGGAAAGAGCACTTGTGGCATGAGAGCAGGGCTGCTGCCTACAGCAGAAGAGGGGCAGGAAGTCTGAAGGACTGGAAATAACAAATTTAATTTCCTTCCTGCTGTGGTGCTTGGGTTAATTTGCAGAGAATCAATGTGAGTTACGTTTCCCTGTGCTGACAGCCCAGGTGGGCATCTGTGTGTGTGCAAGCAGTCAGCGCCCAGCAGGTCTCCATTGCTGGCAGGGAGCTCAGACAGGCTGTGGAGGATGAGCAGCTGGATGGGACCTGTATGAGCTCATGGTGGATGGCTCAAGCCTCTGTGAGTGTTTCAGAGGAGGTTTCCTGTGGCTCCTTACGTTCTTGCTGGGAAGGCTCCCCTGATTTAGATACGTGCCCCTACAGATGCAGTCTGTTGGTGCTGGAAAATAGCCTGAGGCAAACTGTGGATCTTTACCTGGCTCTGCTATAACTTCTTACTCTGGGAAATTCCCTGCTAGACCACTCCTGAGCTCAGAAACCATGTACATGTTTGGGCAGAGGTAGAGCTTCCAACTTTTACTTTCAGGGCCTTAAGAACTCTCCTGGACATTAGCAGACTCTGACAGCTTTTGGAAGACCATTTCTGTCCAAGAGGAATGGCATTCAGAACTGCCAGCCGTTTTTTCTTTCTTCCTTTGGGAAAGGCAGTCATTTGAAGGAGGGGGTTGTCTTCGCTTTTAATATTAGCACAGAAAAGTGAATTTATTTTTTAAAACTTTGACAGGTAAAAGACTGCAGAGCAGGTAAAGGCTAACAAGGTGTCTGTCTATTGCCTAGCAATGCTGCAGTAAAACTTAATGGGAAAACCTCTTCGTAGGGCACAAGGGACCCTCTCCCTGTGGTGCTGGTTGACAAGGAAAATGCTTCCTAATTGTAGCACAAGTTTTTTCAAATGGCTTGCTTTTGTTTTGTATGTAAGAAGGAAAACCCTAGAAGCAACTTAAGAAGAATGGGTGCACAAATCTTATTTTCTCTTCCTCACCAGGTGAACCTTCTTAGTGTCTTTCACTGCCCCAGCAGCAAAGTAGTGTCTTTCAGCAAAGGGAAAGAGAGCTTTTCTTTGATTAACAAGCTGCCACAGACTTGGTCCAAACTCTTCATATAGAATTCCTGTCTGACAATTTTCATTGTCCTACACTGTGGTTTCCGTAGGCAACTTTTATGTATGCATGCATATATATATATGGCAGTATTGTTAGGTAGGAAGCCAAGCCAGAGTGGATTTGCTCCATCTTCTCCCCAGCAGGAAGTTCAGGATCACTTTCCTGAAATCAAGAGCCTGGGGACTTCTTGCTGTTCTACAGAATTGCGATGCAATGAGTCACTGCCGTCTGTCAATTTGTGTCCCTCATTCTCTTAAAATTCTAGAAGTGTTTCTTAATTTGTTTTTACTTGTTTTTCTTCATCAGGGAGTGAAAAAGAAAGTTCGTTCTGCACCAGGAATAGATTCAGGGAATTCTCATCCAATTCGGCAAATTCTTTGCTCACTCCCCCTTAAATGAAGCTATTTCCATTAGAAAAGACCACTTTTGTGAGTAAGCTTTGCCCAAATGCAATACCAGCATGCATCATCTCAATCTATAAATCTAAGAAGCAAAAATTTCACACATTCCATCTGCTTAAGCACTAACTGGAGTTTCTGGATAGCTGGAAAATCAAGCTGAAAAACTTCATCAGAAATTCTCTGTTGAATGCAAAGCGTAAATTTAAGAGATTGTAATATGATTGCACAGGGCAGATCTGATGACCTAGAATTTTAAGAGGAGAATTTTAAGACATGAATAAATTGCTGAGAACAGTAATTGACACAGGAAGTCATCAGAGCTCTGAGATACTGAAGCATCTTTACTGAAGATACTGCTGGGTTTTGCTTTGCCCACTGTGGCTTCAGTTCTCTCGCAGCCCTCTCTGCTCGTTGGACTTTGCAGACCTGATTGCTAAAGTCAATTGAAAGCCTGTTTATGGAGTTAATAACAATGCTCTCATTCACTAGGTACGAAAGAGGAGCAAACTATGAAAAATTTTAAATTCTCTCCTTTATTCAGCTTTCAAGTTGGGCAAAAAAGCAAAGAGTAACACAATTTTATTGACATTTTTGTTTCTCCCTGTCTCTGAACTTGAATTTTGCACTCCTGACATAGTAGGACCGCTCTTTTGTCTGCAGGTGCAGTGGAGAAAGGGGAGAAATGTAGCATTGCAGAAGAGCCCTGAGGGATGAGAGCAGTAGGAGATATCATCTGTCCCTCAATCCCCAAAGGAAGGAATCCTCCAATCTGACTTGACATACCGGTGGTTGTGTTAATTGCAGAGATATGGGTCAGGATATTTTTACTGTATAGTATTACGTACCATATGCCTATAGATCTATAAATAGGATAATGTTTACTTTTAAAAGTGCATGGCTGCAGTTTCCCTAGCTTTTGCAAAGCTGGTAGCCTCAATCTAGTGATGGATTTTGATTTATTTTGCTAAGAGAATCATGAACAATATATCAGAGGTAAAATGTTGTGAAAGGGTTGATTACAGTAAATATAAGAACAAATTCAAGGAGGAAGGAAAGAAACCACTATTCTTGCTTTCTGGTTTGTTTTTTGTTGTTTTTTTTTTTTTTTGCTGTTTTACTTTAGTATAATCGACAGGCAATCATTTACATGAATCTCTCCATTATAGACCAAAATAACAGTGCAGTTTTCATTAACAAAAAGACTACCTTTTTCTTCTTCGTTTGTGTTGTCAAGATACTTTAGCTGAAACATACAGTGATTTCCAACACTTACCCTAGTTGTCACACTGAGAGTGAAATAATGGCTGACATTAGGAAGATTATTTTTCAGCAATAAAATTACCTTTCACAACATATTTCTATCTAAGTGGAAATGATGGAAAATCATAGATTCTATTTTCAAATTGAGAGAGGGAGAGAAAGATGAAAATGAAATCAACAGGATTTCCTACCAGAGAATGTAGAGAATGCAAGCAAGCCAAAGATGCTGCCCCAAATCCAGTGGGAGCATGTTCCCAGACCTGTTTTTATTAATTGGGCCAGTTGATTGAGACAAGTGGAATTGTGTGAAATGTTTTCTGTGCCCAGTGTAAAATGTGGAGGTTAATTAACTGGGATCCCAATCCTGCTGCCTCTGCTGTCAGCAACACAACTCATGTGGATATCATTAAGAGCCCAGACTGAGCTTTTACTTAGGTTTTGTTAAGGTGAACTTTTTTGATGAATCTCTAGCCAGATTTGACAGAAATGGGGTCAGTTTAAGGTTTTCTGTTGGAACTATGATGTTCCCAGAAATGTATGATTTCAGTCTTAGTGCTGGTGAAACTTGGCTTCGCTGTGCATGGAGATGAATTTGAATGGAGTGCAGGGCATCTGAAACTATGTGAATCAAAAGAAAAAATGTGCATGTGATCCCTGCTGAAGTGTAACTGCCAAATTAAGACTGCCTATAAAAATGAGCTTCTAAAGAAAAAATGAAAGGAGTGTAGGCTGGTTTTATAAATACAATTGCATCTTCTGTCATCAGGCAGGCAGCCAGTAAAACAGTGGATTGTGACTTGGGCTATAAGTTGCATAACTGTAAAGGTAAATAAGAAAAAGGAACAGATTGGTGACTTTCCTCCACCTAGTGAGGGTAGAATTGGGCCCTCGGGAGTGCTTGAAGCGTTCAAGGCAATAAACACCGTGATTTTGCACTCCGCACAAAATATACCTGCTAGTACACCCAGTAAGATAACGCTTTCTCAAAATGTTGCCCCTCTGATTTTAGCCCTGCAAAGATCTATTTTTAGATCTGCCTTTTCTGCCAGCATTGCTCCCGAGCCATTGTTCCCCTGAGTCGGGGCTGGTGAAGCAGCTGGCACGAATTGCAGGTAGGTTGGAAACACACACGAACACGCTCAGCTACAAAGAGATTTTAGTTCTCATAGTGTTAACTGCCCCTTCCCTGCACTGCTCTCCCCCCGCGCCACCCCCGCCTGCCACAAGCGCGACCCAGATCACATTAGAGTCCCAGAGCACAGGGAACGGGTCTCATCTATCCGTCACCAAGGAGGCAGACAGGACGGGGAAACAACAAGTCATTTGTACCTGATGAGGAGGACACTCCTGGGAAACAAACAGATGAGCCACCACATGAATCTGAGCTATTCTCTGAGGTAAACAGAACTGCATGAGAAACACACAAATTATCAGGGGCATCATGCTTAACTCCCTCGCTTCAAGCTGCTGGACAGGCTGTGGGCCTGAAACTCTAGATTGTCCCAATATCTGATTGTGAGAAAGTTAACCCCCTAAAAGCATCAGAGGATGGGGAGGGAATCCCAGACCCCAGGTTTGTGGAGCGGTGTTGTTCATCCTTGCTCACGTTCAGCTGTCCATGCCACCCCACAGTGTCCTGGGACACCAGCCCTGCGCCAGTCACCGAGCACACGGGCAGAAG
This sequence comes from Bombycilla garrulus, assembly GCA_013400315.1. Classification (NCBI taxonomy): domain Eukaryota; kingdom Metazoa; phylum Chordata; class Aves; order Passeriformes; family Bombycillidae; genus Bombycilla; species Bombycilla garrulus. The sequence goes on along the minus strand of VXBU01001145.1, from coordinate 889,333 downwards.
GAGCAGCCCAAGGCTTGCAGCATGCTTTGTGCAGGATACAGATTTTCTTCCCTTTGGGGCCATTTCTGGTTAGATTTATTTCAAGCTTGAGCCAACTTGTGCTGCTGTAACAGGTCATATCAAATAGTGGGGTCCCTTGCAACAAGCAAAACATTTGTTGTAGGGTGCAGTCATGACGAGCGGTGGTAGCAATGACACTGCTGCTTAGCAGTGGCTGACTGTGAATGGTCATGTGCCCGTGGCACATCTTGCTCTGCCTGCTCCAGTAGGCTGGAGGGCCTTCCTCCAGCTCCTGTTTTGTAAATGTGCTCTCGTTCTGGTTGAAGAGAATCGTATTTTGTAGCAGGCCTAAGCTTTCTAGCAAGGTATGTGGGACAATGTCCAGCAAGGGTATTTAAGTAATTGTTGCAGTCTGCTGCTGTCTTTGACACACCATTGCACTGGGCAGCTAGAGGCTGTACAAATCTTCGTGGCATGGTCATTTATCCCTATTTTATGACAAAAAATTGAAGTGGAAACAGATTTAGTAAGTGATTTATATGAAGTCATACAAGGATCCTCTGATGAAGTGAGGAATTAAACCAGAGTTTTGAATCCTAGTCAAGCCCTTTTAATCACAAGGTCATTCTTCCATTCTGCTAGGTAGCAAAACAAGAGCTTTAATTTGTTACTTAATATTTAGAAAGAGTTGTCTGTGAATCTCAGTCCAAGAGGCACATAAGTGTAGTGGTTAAAACAAATTGGAGAAAGAAAAGATATCCTGCTGGAGCTGAGTTCAGAAGTCTGGCAAGAAGAGGGGTCTTGTGATTAAGCATGACTTGAATGTAGGTCGCTTTGGAAAGCCAGGTGATTTCTGAATGCAACACTTAGCAAAAGTCTCTCTGCTCCTGGTGGATTTTCGGTACTGTAACTCAGAGGAGATCAAGGTTCTAATTTTGACATTTTTCTTGACAAGTATTGTTCTACTTCTTTTCTTTCACTCTTTTCCCCTTTTCCTTGTTCTTCCATTGTGAAAGTGATTATTCTCTGTTGTGAAGTGATTAGTGATAACAAGTGATGCTCTGAGTAACATGTTAGGAATACCTTTTCATGTTCATGAGTTATAATATGGGAGGGTTATAGAATGTTTGTATTGTACCTGAACAGTTTCACTTATGAAGTGCCAGTGAATGCTCTATAGTATTTCTAAATTTTCTCTCAAGATTGGTACAATACAGAAACATATAGTATCATTTAGAAATGCAATAACATATGTTAAAGAATTAAAAAATGCTGATTCAAGAACTAAAAAACTCATTGAAGACATATTGGTGATTTTGCACCCATCCATGACAGCTCTGAGAACATGAACTGAATAGGGACAGTTTACCAGGGCAGGTAGAGAGCCCTGTACAGCCAGCTCCCTCTTGGAATCTGTAGATATGATTCCACTGCCTTCATCAAAGTTGATTCATGGAGGTCAGGGAAGAATTTAGCTTTTACTATATAAAGTTCTGTATTCATGACTTAGTATTCTCTGTGAAGTGAATTGAGCTTCTCTTTTCTTTATGTACTGTGTTGCTGAATCATTTATACCTATCTCTCTGACATATGATCACATCTTATATTAATTTTATGAAAGCATTTTCCATTAGTTCTTTCCTTATTCTGAGCAGTAAACTCTTGAATATAACCCCATGAATGTCATCTTTTTATCATCAATGTAACTTTACTCCAGGCCAGTAGATTACATTTTGTGTTATCTATATTTAGAAGCAACTATAAATTAGCCAGTATTCATAGTGGAAGTAAAAGTTTTTTTGTAATCAGAAGCACATATTGGTTCGTTATCAGATTAGGAGGTAATTGAATGAACGAAGATTATTTATATGTGCTTTATTTCTAGATTTTACAAAATGGGTCTAGAAGATGGAAGAGCAGTTTCTCTGATTGCAATTTGAGGATGTTATCACAACTGTGGGGAATAAGGAATAAGTCACAATGACAGTAGAATAGTTATCTTAGACAGAAGAACTAAGCCGTTCCAAAAAAACCCTCAGTTGCATAAATTCTCCATTCTTGAACTATCAAGAACAAATGCTTCAGAACTGGCTTCTGTTAATCCCATGCTCATATGTTTTAAAACCTGTTTCTGCTAGTATTTTCTGGGTATTTGGTGTGCCTCCTTGTCGTGCTGTTCTGCTCCTGGTGCACTTAATGGTATGATTCCCATGGATTTTTCTGTACAAACAATGTTTTAGTAAATGTGTTCTCAACAAATTGGAGGTGTGTTTCTAATAGGATGGAGCATTAGTCAGTATGCACATGATGGAAACTCCTCACAATAGGAGAAAAGGCCAGTTTGTTTAGTCCTCTTTCAGAGCTCTGCATCCCTCTAATGCCACCTTTCCTGTCTGAGTCAGGGTATTGTCTCTCTTGCCTGTAAACGTAGGGTCAAGTTGAGGTAAATCTCTGATGGGATGTGAAAGAGGGCAGTTCAGCTCTCTGATGGGAACTTCTGTGTACAGTATCATTTAGAGGTCATGTTTTTCACCCCATCAGATTTTCATAGGTTGCTTCATTAAAAATTGAGCTTCAACCACATAACAAAACAGAGTGGCAGGCTGCTTGAAACTTCTATCAATAATGTATCAGCTCATCTATTCTGATTTCTTCCAAATACTGCCTTTGTTATTTTTAGCACAAAAGAGAACGCATCTAAATACCAAGCTCTGTAAAGGGGCAGGAGACTTCACTCATTGCCACGCTTTGCTAAACAGTGTCAAACACGAAGCAACCTTTTGCTTACACAGAGCTTTTCAGTTAAAGGGGGAAGGTTTCCATTCCATGAATGCTTGTTTTTGTGCTGGCCAAGATGAGCAATTTTTCAAAGCCCTCATTAACCAACAAGAGACATAGCTGTATTCAAGGATCCCTCCAAAGCACCAGTCATTTCAGAAACACGACCAACTCTTTCTTGGTGTGAGCTTATGCACAAAGCTCTGAGTAGTGGTCATGCTCACTGTGCTTGAGAAATTGCCAGGGGTGTTGTTTAGAAGGCCCAGTAATCCCCTGGGCTCCTTAAACTACATGTAGGAATGCTTCCCTACTTTACCATTCCATTTCAGCCAGTGCAGAAGCAGGCCTGACACATATTTTCTTTTTTTGCTGTTTTCAGGGTTATTTTCTCTGCAGAGAAAGCAAAGGCTGTAAGGCCTGCCTTGTACAGTTTGTTTTAGTGTGTGCTATTTATTGAGTGTGACTGTGCAAGGGCAGATGGAGGTCCAGGAGAATCCAGAGGAGAAAGAGTGATCCGATACTTAGAGCCAAGAGTTTCTGTCTCCAAGGTGTAGTGCTGCCTGTAATGTGGACTTTTCACTTGGCTTTGTGTCTGTAATGTGGAATAACAGCATTCCCTCCCTTCCACATCCTGCTCCCCACAATCTCATGACCTGAATGGAAGCAGGCAGAGGAAAAAGAACTCTTTTCTTATGGATTTTCTCAGACACATCCCTGCTGCAATGCATGTCAGTGAACCTGTGCATTACACAGAGGTGTCTCTGTTCTAGACTGCATCACTCAAGATTTGTTTCTCTCTGAGAAGGTTTTCTTCAGTGCTGGCTGGTGTGAGGAGATGTAAATTTATTTCTTTGCGTAAGGTCCTTTGAATTTATTCTTCAATGTATCTTTCTGCAGCCCAAGAGCTCTTCATCTTAGTTTGCAAAAAAATTTGGGACAGACTTAAGAAAGAGAAAATTCTTATCTATAGAAAAACAAGGCAACCTCCAGTTAAACCTGAGGGTGAAAGCAGAAGTATCTTATATACTATATAGCAAGTAGCAATATGAACTGTAAAGCTGCAATTTTTATTTTTAGAATTAATAGTTCTAGCAACCTATTTCTAAAAATACCCATCCTAGGGGAAGTATTTATACCTCAGCTTTAGGCACCTCTCTCAGCTGGCTAAGTTAGTCACTTTATATCTCCTTTACAGTCAGAGCAGAGAAGTTTCTTGCTGACCCTATGCAGCAGGACTTCAGTGCCTTGCTTTATTCTGCAGAGAAGCCTGTGATTTTAAAGGGATAACTGAGATTATCAGACTGAATTATGGACTTCAAGTTAGGTGATGTGACTCTACCACTAATGTCTCTGCACGTTCATTGAATAACTAAGGTGCTAGAATTGAATAGCTATTTGCAAATACTCTAATGATGGCACAGAGGACAAACAGGCAGGAAAAGCTTTATTGCTGTTTGTGATGTGCATGACCTCGATTATTTTGCTTTATGTATAAGGTCACAGAGAGTGTGAACTGCAAACACAGCTGATAAATCTCTGTGGTGTTACATGTTCTTCAGGATTAGTTTCTGCATGACTGGTATTAGTTGCATGTATGTTTTGAGGAAAAAAATGCCATTTTGCTGTCAGAGGAGTTGTTCAGAAATTAAATGGTGAGTAAAGCTCAGTAGTGGCACCAGTAAAACTTTGCACCTGTGTACAGAACATGTCCATGTACTGTGTGATGGGACTATGACAAGAGATGCTGGGCCATGGAATTTGTTCATTTGCTGGTAGTTCTCACATGTATCTCATCTTACCAGTGAGAAATAAGGAACATATTTTTATGTCAGAACTATTTTGCAAACGTTTTTTAAGATGTTCTTCAAATAATATTCTTTTATGGGGAGATGTCTGTGAGGTGGTCTGTTGCACCACTAAGAGCTTAGATATTTGAGTACATGTTTTGAAAGTGAAAGTATCAGTAGGATTTATCTGCACGTTTATGTTGCACTCTTAGTCTAAGCATACCAGATAAACAAGGAGTTTAGGGATGGATAACACCTTCAATCAGACCAAGTAAAATAGCTGGGAGAAGAGGGGTGATTCCAGGTGCACAGGACATATTCACACTCAAAATGATGTCCGAAGTCACAGATATCCAACCTCAAATATGCTCTCAGTAGAATAACAATATCTGTGATGATAAATAACAGTATCTTAATTTCTGAAGAGTTGAGCAAACTGAAAGAAAGGTGACAGGGAGCTCCTTAGCACTGTGTAGCTCTGTACACATGCACAAAAGAGAAAAGAACATGAACTCATCTCATAAATTTTCGGTGTTTCATTACAAGATCAATTTAGATACTTGGGTTCAACATGTTATGTCAATCTCTAGTCAAGTGTGGGGACATTATTTGAACAGTCATGTGCAATTAAAACAGCAATAAATTGTATCTTGATGTTCTGAAGAATTTAAGGACCAAACTACAACCTTGTGAGCACAGTGAGACAGAAAGAAGTGTGAACATATACAGGGCTCTGTAAACGGTGGGATCATAATGAGCTTTTTCTTGCTATTTTAGGGAAATGTTTACTTATTTTTCCCAGAGCAGAGGAAGAAGTTGCAACATTCACTAGAGAAAAATATTGTGCACTTGCGCTTTGTCTTCAAAACACATCATCTAACAAGTTCACTTTTCTCAGACAATAAATGCTTCTTCCCTTCAGAAATGGATTAACAATGTAATTTGCAAATCTCTCCCCGCAAAAACAATATCAAACACAATGTTTATCTGTATTGAGCCTGACATCTTCACAAATGAGCTTCAAAACCCATTCAGCAGCACTGTGAATACACATCCTGCAGACATATCAACAGTTTGCACCCAACGAAACAAATGCTTACCAGCACATTAATCAATTTAATCACAGGGAGAAATCATTCACTACAGAAGTTCTGTAACTACATTTGGCTGCCTCGTGTCCGCCTGGTGCATGCCTTTGTTAGAGCTTCACAGCTACCCATGCAATATTTGAGTTGGTTAATTAATTAAATCAATGTGTAAATTTGAGATGATTGGTTCCTCAAGGAAAAGGTGACGGAGTAACCCTGCAGCTCTAGTCTTCTGGAATGCTGATTTTTAGCCTCCCTTCTGGGAAAGTTTGCAGACCTGAGGAGAGACAAGCCCTCTGATATTTGCAGAGGTTTTCTTCCCCCTCTCATTTTGATAAGTGTCACCTTCATGCATCAGCTTTTGGCCACACAGGGAAGGCTGTGAGCAGTTTGTGATGTTTGCTCAGAGGGCTCAGTAAGGCCGCGGTCTATCGGACTCTGGAGCCTGCAGGCTCCCACAGGCCTGATGTGTAGCACCTATGTTTGACATCTCAACACTTTCCTTGTGTCAGCACAGGAGAGGTTTACTCCCCCTTTTGCGTCGTTATCTGCTTAGTAATGACTCACTGCAACTGCCAGCCACGATATGGAGCTGCCCAGATCTTCACAGGGAGCTCAGTGTGATCTCAAAGATGAACCGCTGGTGATGTTCAAAAAGTTCGGTTAACTTTTTAAAAAATTATTTTGCTCTTCCCTGTGTGGAAAGTCAGCTGTGCTTCAGTTCATGTGAAGTGCTATTCTCCTTTAGTTCTAGTGCCTGGGGGTCTTTTTTGAAGTAGTGGGGTCTGAGCTCACCAGCTCATGTCTCTGAAATCCTGGGTAGTCTCAGTGTGCAGTACAGCAAGGGCTGTGAAGTGCTGGGAGGCTCTGGGTCTGTTATAGCCTCTCTAACACTTTGGCCACAGCAAGCAATGGAGAGGGGCCTGTTCTCTGAAAAGCAGTTGAGGATTAAATCCATAAAGTCAGTTCTTGAAGGTCAATGACACCCAGTTAGGCCACAGCTGCTTTCCTCCCCGAGAATCTGGGTGACTATATGGCTGAACACTTCAGTAGAACAGCCAAAAATATTCTTATTTTCTGTGTTTCTGTGCCCCTGGACTTGTAAAGGTCCCTTCTGGCCACATGCACAGGATTATGGTGTTGTATGGGCACGAGTCAGTAACAGCCTCAGCCATCACACAACTGCATCATTCAGCACCAGCAGGAGATGCAATCACAGACAGAATATTTCAGACACCATATCAGTTCCTGATTTAGCAAAACAGGCAGCAAACTAGATGGCTATGGGCACATGATAGTTCTGCTGATGTCTGAGAGCTTCACTTCTCCAGGACAGCAGGAATATTACATGGCACATGCTTAGAGCCTGCCTGAATTAAGATGTAAGAAAAGTTGGGGTTTTTATCTGGACAAGAGTTGGAACATTGAAAATGATGCTAGAAAGGATGAGAATTTTATCTCTAAATTGTCCCTGCTTTCCCTGCTCCAGAGCATAATTTCAGTTATTATTCTAATTTATTCATTTTAATTCAGGAAAAAAAAGTTTTTAACCATTTCTCAAACACAGCAATGAAAAGTATGAGTAATTTAATAATGAGACTGAAGCTTAAGAAATGTGAAGAATATCTAAATTGATGATAGCAATGCTACTCCTTCATTCAAAAACAGAAAAATCTTGCAATCAAAACCAGTAGTTTCACAGTTTCTAATTCTGGCTGAAAGCTGAAAATTTAATTGCAGCCAGTAATATTATTTGCTACAGTAAAAAAAAATAAAAACCTTCAGGGATCTGATACACCGTTTGTAAAATGGTAGTAATAAGTGTGGACTTTCATTACACTACTGGATCAATACAGTAATCTGCCAAGGTGGCCCTACAGAGAAAATAAAAATATGTCTTTTCAGATTGGGCATCACAAATGCATTTGAGATGTGGCAGTGGCAGGCCATGGCCTGGTGCTAGATGTGGACATGGTTACAGAGAGTGAGAATATTTCCCCAATAGAGAAAAACGTGGTTATTGAGGTACTGCTGATGCACTGTAGGACTGCTGATGTGACAGAAGAAACAAGTGTTTTTCTCTAATTAGCATAAATTTGCCTGTTATGAACAGTGAGTCAATAAATACAGTAAATAACTGCAGAAGTTTTGGCTTGATTACTCCCACCAAGGAGTCACTTGGATAAAGTGTTTATTCTGCAGTGGGGAACAGCCCAGCCCAATCAAAGCTTTGCCTGCTGTGTGGGGACTGGCTCCTGAATAAATAAGGAGAGTCACTAAATAGTTGAACATTTAATCTATCTGCAAATGAAATTACCTGGACAAACCCAGAAGAGTTCAGTCTAAATAATTCTCCTGAATTGAGATAGGTGATAGGTGGAAGGGTGATAGGTTTAAGAAAAATACATACTGTAATTAAGGTGCAGAGAAGAAAAGTTCCTTTCCATACCTGTTCTGAAATGCCATGACAAACAAGCACATTAATAAAACTGTACTGGATTACTTTGGAAGAACTTTTGTGCTGTCTTTGCAGATACACTCAGTTGACCCCTGCACAGTTTGCAGTCTACCAAGAGAAGTAACTGTTTCCATCCTCTGTTCAGATCTGGCTGACACCAAGCTCCATGTCCATGGTGGTGTGAGGGTGGACAGAGCAGTGGTAAAATGGCCCTTTCCCATCAGCTCACTGGAACTGAGGATTTACAGTCCGTGATAAAAGGAGATAATGGGGTAATCTGCAGTGGAGAAGCAGATCTGTAGGCAAGTTTTGTTTTCAAGCTTCTGTCTTTGAGGAGAAGCATTAGGGAATCCAGAGCAGGTCCAGAAAGGGACTATAACAGAAGTTTGATTTTGTCTCCCCTTTTTGGGTTGCCATCTGCTTTATCACTTACAGAATGTTAACATTCTTTAAAAATGGGCAGATGGACCTCATTCAAGTTCTGACAGTAACTCTTTGTTATTGGTACAAATAGCTGCAGAGGTATTTAATTACCATTAGTAGTCATCAGTTTGCTGTGAGCTGGTGACATTCAGAATAGTGAGCAGGCTGCATTCTTTGTGTCCAGTGAGTTCATAGAAAGTTAAACCTACTTTTGACAGCAGCCTCAAGTTAGCTACCATTAACCCCTCTTCAGTTACTGGATGATGTGTTTGAACAGTATGAATGATTAATGAAGGTTAAATAGTCCAGTTTCTATCTTAAAACCTTTTGTTATTGGCAAAGGGCAGGGCAACTGGCAAGGTGAGCAGAAATTCAAGTGTTTGGTTTTCACCAAATAGTTCTTGGCAAATTTAAATTATTGTGAGATGGTATATTCAGAAAGAAATTAAGGGCTGGGCCAAAGAATGTAATCCTTGCCAGTCTGGCAAAATTAAACCAACCTTGCTTATGAAATTAAACTTCTCTACTGGTATTTTTCTCAGCAAACACTGCACTGTGTTGCAGTATGTAAAAAAAACCCAGTCTAGCAAAAGACCAGCATTTGGTTTTATTCTTTGTCCCGTTCTTAGATGACAGGAACAGAAAAAAAGAAAATTCTTGGTAGTTGCATTCACCTACTCTATCCTAATTGCTGCTCTGAATCTGGTCTTCTGCAGCTTTGCAGAGGTGAGATTCACTTTTGACACCATAAGCTTTGGTGGTGAATCCATGGTGTAGTATTTGCCAGTTCTGCATTAGGAGATGATCCTGGAAGACTCAGAAGTTACAGGCAGAGGTGGGTCCTGACATTCTGGTCTCCTTTGACCTCAGACCATCCAGGGTTATCTTATACCCATGAATAAGTTAAAGACAGAGACTAAGCAAAGGCAAATCTATTCAGCCAATGCTCTGAGATTCAAATTTTCTGATTTTCTCTTCCTTGTTGTGCACTGCCATTGCAAAGAAAGCTAACACTGACTTTAGCAAGTGTCCTTTGCTGACATCTTTGAAGCTTTATTGGCTACTGGAACTTTCCAGAACAGTACAGACCATTGACAGGTCCAGACTCTGTTTCCTGCTTTTTCTTTGAGTGTGCTTTAGGCCATTAACAGTGACCATAACAAAAGTATATCTGATCTGCACACCTCAAAGAAAAGTATTGAACCTCGTTTGTTAAAGGTAACTATTCAGCCTTAAGAGCTTCCACTGCAATCTAATGTAATATACACAGTCTAAAGTATGTGATCTAAGAAACATTAAAAATATATCTGATGTCACTGTGACTACAGCCCCTGTCTGGTCTCTCTCCAGTGATATCTGTTGTCTGTAGGAAGGAAAGAACAATATCCATAGGTTATTCAGCACTGATTCTTGTCTCATTTTCTGTCCAATATCAGACTTCCTACCAGCTAACTAACTGACAAGATTGTGCTGCCATTGGAGGAAGATGATAGTTATTTGGCCACTACCCTTGTAGAGACATCACTGAGATGGGTCACAAAAGATTGTTGGGTCATACCCATTAGGAACAGAGGGACACGTTTTCTGTCCATGCATTCCAGTAAAAAAAGGGAGCATTGTAATAATTTAGAAATGTGTTTTATTTTCAGTTGCTCTGGTGTGCTTGTGAAACAATTTGGTGAAAACTGTCATGCATTTGTGCCCTCCAGGTACCATGGGTAACATCTGGACTTGCTTGAGTAATGTTTCTTGTGTAGTTTCCCAAGTTTTCCAAGTTCCCATAGTTTTCCAAGATAATCCTGTGCCTGTCCAAGGTAGAGCACTAATTATTAGGAGAGGATTAGAAAAGCACAGCTATGGCTGATGTGACTTTTCTACCCTTGCTGTAGCAGTGCATGGAGGTCTAAGGCAGCTTTTCTGCCTGATGGAATGTCCAACCCTGGGGTATGAAAACAGGACCTGAATTAGCTTTTGCTGAAGTGAGTCCTGACATGCAGTCATTCCAGTTGACTTGTGGAGACTTCTGCAGGCTGCTCTGTTTCATCTTGTAACTCTTGTGCCTCTCGTTTCCTAAGATACATCTGTGTGGGTGCAGACACCGTGAGTCAGCTCTGCACTGAGTTAGATACCAAGGCTAACTAACAGCTTGAGAAGTCAGAGTGTTCAGGTGCAAATTGGTATCTGAGTTTCCTGATTTGTTTCCTGATTTAATTGCTCTTTAATTGTGGAAGGAATGCTTGCAAAAACAAGCAAGTGAAGTGAAAAATGAAGTGAGAAATGTATAGAGAAATTAATTTTGAGATGGAAAACAAAAGCCTGAGAAAAGCGGTGCTAAGGTATTACAGCTCTTAACTACCATGTTGTGATTTACCCCTTCACTGTCTGTGGATGAGGTACAGAGAGGGGATGGACAAATAGAGTGTATCATCCTTCTAAGCTCACTGAGGATGTTTTGTACACACTCCACCACTCAAGGAGGTACCTTCACCTCTGGATTTTCTCATCTGTCTGGGAAAGTTTTCAGAGCTACATGATGTGACCTGTATGTCCAGGTTTAACAGACATCAAACCTTTCAAAGAGAAAATGATGGCAAAAGTCTGCCCAATAAATTGTTGGCTAACAATTAGTTGCCCAGTCACAAGCCCAGTTAATTCAGCTGCATTGACATATGTAAGAAGAAGAAATGATTAGCAGCTACTCAGAAATAGGTATTTAGAGTTCTGTTAAGTGTCCGTTCTGCCAAATAATATCTGGCCTTTAGAAACAGGGTAAAACATCCATAGGTTTCTAAAGACTAAAATTTATCCCATTATATAAGTAGGTAATGAACTGCCTAAGGATTTATTTACACATACAGTAATAATATTATAACGAATGATTAGGAGCACTGAATCACACTTTAGCAGCCATTTTTGGGTGAGTAGTAGAATTTTAATTAGCTTCATATTCATTACTCATCCAATACCTAGTCTCTAATTGTACCCTCAGTGTATTTTGCTGTCACTGGAGCTCACTTTTGTTAACTATAATCATTGAAGGTTTTATGAAGCCTATCTAGAGTATGTGAATTCAGTGCAAATTAATCACTCAGCCTTACTAAACTGGCATGAGCATTAGCCAGTAGATAAATAGATTTTATACTTGCACTGGCATGACAGTTAAGAGAGAATAAAGAAAAATCTTATTTATTTGACCATCAAGGAAAAGCTTGGTAATTGAATATGTAAATTTTATGAAATTAGTAATTTGATCCATTTTTTTACATTGTATTTGTTTAGAAAAAAGAAATGTTCAACTTTCTTTTAAAAATAAAATTAAATAATCCCTTTTCTACTTTTTTTATCATTAGCAATACCTATTTAATCCGCACAGAATAATAATGTCCATGACAGTTGTACTTCTCTGTCCACGCAGTCATCCAAAAACTGTACATGCAAAAGTAAAATATATGAGTCTATTTTAGTTTTCATTAAAATATTACAAAAAGTTGTTATCACCGGTGCTTTTAGAGTGAACTTCACCAGCATCACTGAAGCCCACAGACTCCTAATTCCTTTGGGGTGCAAATTCACAACCATTAGAATTGATCCCTGCTACTGATGGTCTTCTGGTTCATCTGTAAGTTTGTGTGACCTCCTCTTTTCCTCTTTCTGAACTTCTCTGTTTGGGTTGTAAATTTATCCATCAGGATAATAGTGTGTTGATAAGAACAGTAAATAAAATTACCCCTGCCAAACAGCGGTATCGTAACCATGGAGTTCCATGAACTGGCTGTTCTTCATAAACTTTTTTGTCTTTTAATAATGTGGGTAGTTCATACACAAACATAAAATGATAAGTGAAAAATGAGTTGTCTAGGGACTATATTGAAAGCGCTGACCTTGCCTTTATTCAATCAAATTCTCAATAATAAGAATGTAAGATTTGCCTAGAGCAGGCCTGAATGGGGATTAACGATGGCAGCTGTCAGTGATTTTTGCCTGTAAAGTAATGTCACTTGATGCTTCTCTCATACAGAAATGATAATAAGAAAGTCATTAGTGTTTGTAGTATTAATCTTATTGGAGCAGGAATTCTTTCAGAGATCATGACTTTTCTCTAATTTCTCAATTGGCCATTAAAGAATTGTGTGAACTGGTACTGTGTGTCATTCTCCCACTCAGAAAATGTCAGTCAAAGAGAAAGATTAAAATAAGTAAGTTCTGCTTAAATGCTTACGAAAGACAGAAGCAGATGGAAGAGTGATTTGGTCTGAATTTTTTTTCTGTGCTGGTGTGCCGCCTGCAAAAATGAAGTAGAAAGTAATATCAGACAGCAAGCTGTTCTCCAATGCTTCTAACCAAGTTGCTTTGAAATTATTAAAAAAAAAAAATTCCAAAGGGAGTTGGTTTAGATGTGAAATTACCAAACTGAATTTCAGGAGTTTGTAATAAATACACACCTGATTAAGAAAAGTATGCGATTGTTTTACTGTTGGCTAAAAACTCCTTCAAACTTTTATGACCTTGTTGACTTTCCATCAAAGATGTCACTTAGATGAAACTATATGAATGAATGAAGAGATGGTTGCCATTCCAAAATGCGTTGAGGCAAATTTTAGTTTAAACCCAAATCTGTCTCTGCGTGCTGAGGTGACATCCTAGAAGACATGATTTTATCACAGGGCACCAACCCACCAATGGGAGCAGAGAATCCATCAGTTCTCTCCTCTTTGATTTCTCCTGAAAGACCCTGTCATTGCTGAGCTTCCCTCTTTTAGCATTGCTGTATTAGAAACCTCTCCCTGTTGAAATTAGTGGTGCAAACAGCAGGAAGCAAGGTTGGGCTGGTGCAAGGATGTGAGGAAATTGGAATGGCAAGGTTGCTGTGATGGGACTGTACATGTTGCTAAGAGTGTTTGATAGGCTCAGATTCAGGCACTTCTTCCACCAGCACTTCCAATTGCTTGGGATCACTTTGCCAATCATTCTGCTCTCACCTCTCTGTGAATGTGTCTGCCTGATCTTTTGTAGAAATGCAACATCAAGATATATTTCTGGAAAAAAAAATATACCTCATCTCATAGGAAGTAAATGACAGTCAATCATTCTTGCAATGTTCCCAGATAATTAGCCACTGTGCCTGTCTAATTACTTCCATGAAACATGAGTTGTCTTTCTTAAATTTCTGAAATATGGTCTGGGAAGTCTCAAGTAACACAGTGGTTAGCCACTGGCTGGTCAACAGTGATGATTAATAAAGTTTATTAGTGGTAGTTGAATGAGGGATGGTAAAATATGGATATGCTCCTTACTTTCAAATTATTTATTAATTATTTTATATTACCTTTTTCCACTGTAGTGATTAAGTTGTTTTAATAATATATCAATGTAATCATGTATACATGATAAAAATACACTGGTTCACCTTGCATGGGAGTAGGAATTCAAAACGAGAACAAGCCTCTGAAAAAGACACTAAATAAGGCTCAGAGAATTTTCCAACCATACATTCTTTTAACTTTTTATTTCGTGACTGAAACAACTTTTCCTGGTACAATGAGTTTCTATTTAAGAAAGGTGTCCAAGACATACATTTTGGTGTGTTTTCTCAATTTGTTTTATCTAATCCTTAGCCGTGCCTTTCTCTTCCTTTTAACACATTTGTTCTTTGCTAGTGTCCTATAGAACCTATAGATAATCAGAATTTCCATTCTCTGGGAAATTTCAAATTGCATCAAAATGTTCATATTTCAAAACAATCAGTATCTGTTCTAATCTCAGAAAACTGCATTGGGATGATAATCTTTACAACAGTTAAAATGGCAGAAAAGAGTCTATTATGAGGTCTGTGGAAGAGGAACAGCCCGTGCAATCAATTCCTGGAGCTCTGTGTGTGTAAGACTCAGATGGAGTGAGGGGTCAGAACCCAATGCCAGGGTGCTCTGCAGTGCTGTGCCAGTTTGCTCAGTTGTCTCCAGCTCCCAAGGTGTGGCACAGTTCATCCTCCTTGCCTTTTAATGAAATGATTCTGACTCTTGTTGAGGAAGATTTTCCTTGTGCTTTCACCTTGGACCTTAGAATAGGAGGTGCCTTCCTTCCCTGGCTTTTGCTCTCCCATACCAGCTGTGCAGTCAGTCTGCTCTGAGTCTGGGCTTTTCTTTCCTCTCTGTAGACTTCCCTGTCTGAACACAGGCTTATGGCTCTGTGCTCACCAGGACCCTGCTCCACCTTTGGAAGCTTCTACAGAGACACAGATCAATGATCATTTTGGGGAAATTATGACATATGGCCATTTTTGTCATGTTGTTCTGTTGGCTTTTATATTTAGGTGCTGATCTGGGAATGACAAATGTTTCAGCCACAAGTTTGGCTGCAGGGCCAACAGTGGTATAGCAAGAGAAATTAAGGGAAAACGCAGCTTTGTCATCAGCTGACAGAGATCTTGTAAAAGGCTGTGTCCCTTCACAGCTTTTAAATGCACAGCTCTATTGAAAATCATGGAAAATCAGTGGAAATTTACAAGCAGTTATCCATTACTCTACAACTATGCTTTACATACTTGAACTGCATTAAATGTCTAGTTCCAAGACATTCATTCTCTTGCTCTTGTCCTAAATTCTGCTAATTCACCTTCAGCCTCTACTGCAGGATAAATATTTCCTTGAGGATATTCTCAATTCTTCTTGAAAATCAGGGAGGAATCCTGGCAGCAGTGATTTTTTTTTTAATTTATTTCAGTGCTCCAAACATTTTGGCCCATTTTTTCTTGCTCTGTTATATCTGAGAGGTTTGTATGAAAAGAACAAAAATCTGTAGAAGAAATGGCAGATCTCTGTGGGTGCTCTGTGCTTTATTCTCTTGTGCCCCTGGAGAGTCACTCTCTGGGTAAAAGCAAATGCAAGAATTTTTCTTTTTTTGTGAACAAACTGGCTCATCATCCCTGAAATCAAGGAAGGGATGTCAAGGGTTTGTGTTTGTATTATACAACAAATATGTTTAAATCCAGCATGGAATTCAACTCCAGCTCTGCACCAGGATGAGGCCAAAAATACACCTTTCCCAAGGTGGCTCCCAGAGACAAAGAATGAATCAGGGCTGGATTCCTGTGCAGGTGTAATGTAGGTCGCTGGCTACATTAGAGGGAAATTGAAGACAACATTAACTATATTCTATATGAAGTAATTGTTATTCACAGGTGAAAATTACTTCTATTAAAATTGCTAAAAGTCACAAGTCAGACTTTCTTGCTGTCTTGTGGGGCTGAGAGGTTTACAGGTAAATGCATAATTCTGTGGGTTTTTAAGAAAATAAGACATCTTTTCTCATCCGAGTACAATGCAAAGTTATTAGGCTTCTTTCCAAATCTAGGAGGTTTGAACTTATAGACCCAGTCAGTCCTCATTTTTAATCTGTTAAAGCCTTGTAACATAGAAAATGCAAATTTTCTGTGCCATTAGTGTCTGTGTATGCCCAAGGTGTGCACACATCTGTCTCTGTGACTGACATTGCTTCAGTTGAACTTTGAATGCAGTGACATGGCAATGAAATACAAAAGGACAGCCAGCAGTGATCTTTGGAGAGGGATCATCACCATCTCAGCCATGAAGTTCTCTTTAACTGTAAATTAATTTTGGATATTATAGAAGGGATGGGAGAGCGATGTCCCTCCAGCATCTCTTTAACCCCTCACCCCTCACTCCCATCCCAGCTCAGTGTTGTATGTAAGCAGAAATGTGGCATTGGGTTTAATCCTTTGGCACAGGCAGGTCAGGCACTCCCACTAAGTATTAAAGCACTCAGGATTAGTGCTTAGTACCAGGAAATCCCCCAATTCCCAGAGCCATGGGTAAGGTGTTTACATGTCCAAGCATATTTATATACTACTGGGAAATAGGCGTTTTTATAGGAAGCATTTCAGGTTGCACTTTGTATACTTTTTATTCATTTTTAGAATGTTAAACACAGAAGCTCTTTGATTTTGCACTGTGGGACTCAGTGACCCTGGGATGAAAGAACACAAAATCACCTGTTATTAGGGAAAGTGTAAGAGAAAGCCTCATAAATACAATAAACAGAGTAGCTGTGATGTTCATCTGATACAACAGAAAGGGTGGACTGGTACTTTCAGCTGAGAAATTCAAATAATACTTATTTTATGACATGAAATCCCTTTGTGTAAACTGTGTAGCATTTGTGCAGGGTACAGGCTGCAGAAAACACTGTTGGTTCTTGAAAAGTGAGATATCTGCATGCTGACTGAAGCAAGTGGGAAAGTGCTGGGCAGGCTGGTATCACTGCCACTTCTGGTCTTCAAACTGCTGTGTTTCAACATTTCTCCTTCTGCAAAGCTGTGTTGCTACCTCCAGCTGGCCACTCTCTCCCTTGGGAGGGTCAGGGTTCCCAACCCCCTGGGCAGGTGGATGCTCTTCAGTCTCCTTCTACATTTGTGCTCCTCCAGCCAACTGCTCTGGCCCTTCCCACCTCTCCTCACTCAGGAGTCACAAAGTTCTAAAGGCTCATTTATCTGGTTTAGATAATTGAAGAAGAACCCTAAGGTAATCCTGGGCATATTGGAAGGTAAAAATGGTGATGCTTCTCATGGATTGTTATCCTTGGGGCTTGGTGCAAGGATATTAGTTTAGGAGTCAAGGCTGATAATGATCTCATCTCTGCTCCCACCTCTTGCACTACGCAGGTCAATTCACTTCATTTCTCCCGTTTTCATTTGCCAACAGAGGTAATTCTAGAGACCTGCTTTTGTATTAAAAGCTCTGATATGTATGGATACAAAATACCAAAAAAACCCCCAGTATTATTTTGTCAGTGCAATCATGAACTCTGCACTTCTAGAGAACCTCATATCCAGAGAACCAGACTGAAAAGGAAAATGAAGAATGTTTTTATCTGTTACTGAAATAACATAAATATTACTGCCACCCTTGAAATTAAGAAGAATAATTTGAAATGCTTCCTAGCACTGGGCAGGAATTGGGCAAATGCACAGATGCCTCTGGAAATCAAATCCAGGCAGAAGGGAAAATACTCCCTTGTTGTACAGAAAGGAACTGATGTTCATATGTTTGGGAATTTACACAGATCCTCATTCAGTAAGGCCCAGCGGCAGGAGCCACCTGCGGATACGGCTGGGGGCACACAAGAGGACGGGTATATCCTCTACATACCAGCTGTCCCCTGCAAGAACCAGTCTCCTCTTCACCCTCCTCTGAATGCCACAAGCTCGCTTTTTAGTTTAATGATCTTAAAAAAAAAAAAAATTGGTTTATTTAAAAGAGAAAAACTTCCTGCAAATAATTAACTGCCAAAAATGACCACTCGGGAGATTTATATTGATTTATTCCTCTCTCCACCAAGCACTTCTGTTCTGTATCTTCAACCTACTACATTATCACTTGTCTGTTTTGCATATTGGGGTTATGGATTTGCCTTTTCAGCTGTCTTAGGCTATTTGCATATCCTGATTGTTGATAAAAATATGACAAATTGTTCTTGGTAATGGGAGGGGAAGGGTTTTAATGATAAATGGGCTTTGAACTGCAAGCATATATTCCACACTTCCTATGAATGCCATTTACCAAAAAGCTCATTGCAGCCTGACAAAACATTTTACTGGATTTAGCCTTAAATAAAAATTTCATAGCCATATTAAATAGAAGTTCTTTTCCCTTTTCCTCTATTTCTTTTTTCTTTTTTTCTTTTTTCTTTGTGGCAGTTTTCCTCACTACTTTTCTTCCTTTAAGAGCTTTCTTTGACAACAGGACAGTGCCCCAGATTTCCCAAATCTTAGAAAGCCTGGAAAAGGTTAATTGGAAAAGTCAGGGTTGCAGTTGGATAGTTAGTGCAGCTGTATTCTCTCTGCTGCTTGTTAACATTTTCTCAGTGCCCGCAGGCCCCACAACTCAGTGTCACTGCTGTCGCCAGTGCCCTGGCTGTGAGTGCACTCCCCAGCCTCGCTGGCTCCTCATTTCTGTACGCTTCACTTTGCTGAGCCACTCCGAGCTGGCGTCATCCATCCAGTCACAGCTCTCTAAGTTTGCCATGTGCACTGACCCCGTGCTGACCCTGAACCATGATACAAACTACGGGATTGTAATTAATCTCTAATTACCCACAATACCTCGCTGGGTATTCAGCCTGCTGTTCGGTTGTATTCCTAACCAATTCAGTCATCAGTGGAGCATTCAAATTCGGCGCAGCTCAGTGTTTAGAAACCAAGGGCTTCACTAATGTTGACTGGCTGGGCTACTTAGAGGGCTGTGTCCACCTTGCTCTGCTCCTGCAGGGCTCTCTGTGCAGGCAGGGCAGAGCCAGGCTCAGCTCCAGCTCGGCCAACTGAGGGTGCAGCGCTTGTGTTCGTGTCTCACCATTCAAAAGACAACTGAGAAGGCTGCGTGTGACTCCAGTCATTTATCTCTGTTAGTTCTTTCTTTTGCAGCTGGTGTTATTTCCCCTGCCAGGGGACAGAAGGAGACTGTTATTGAGTCAGCATATCTTGCTAGAAGGCATCACTCTTCTTTTAATTTAAGTTGTATCCCTGCTTCTGGCTGGGTGATGGGATCTAGAAAGAGTAATTCACTGGAAAGATGCCCTGAGGATGCTGACTGGGGATGGGGAACCGGTGCTAGGGTTGTGAGGTGGGTCCTGCTCTTGAGGTCCCAGCTAAATTCAACCCTCAAGAGCAGACATTAGGTTTGGATTTGACTACAGGAGCTGCGGTGGACTGTAAATTCAGTTTTGCTCTGGCAATCCCCCTGTGACAGGATCTTCCACTCTTTCTGCATACAGCATATGCAAAGCCATCATGCTGCAGGCCTCAAATGCTAGGTGGAGCACTCAGGAATCAAAGCACTGTGTAAGAAAAGAGGAAAAAAACCTTCTCTCCCTGATTATCACTACCTGTGCTGGCAAATTATTTTCCCAAGTGTAGCTGCCCTACTATCTTCTCATGTCTCAAATGGTTTTCTTTCCCTCCCTTCCCATATTTTAATTTTCTAACTTTCCCAACTTTCCCCTGTTCTGAAGTACTTCTCACATCTTCTCATTCATCCTCCCATTCTCCCTGCGCCCCAAAATCTCTTCAAAGTTTCATAGACCCTTTCTGGAGATGGGAAAGAATATTTTAATAGGATATGGTTTGAGTAGAATGTTCTTATTTGTTAAAAACGGGAGAAGCTCAATTGTCCTGGTTCCAGTGACAATACTTGTCAAACCAGACCAAGACCCAGTGCAAATCTGGGTGGCTCCCAGTTTCCAGCCACCAGCTCTGACATCCCAGGGCAGAGCTGGAACATCAGGACTGCTCTCAGTTCCTCTTGTGCAAGTGGTGTTTCTCAGTTTCTATCCTCCTGCTGGGGGACAGACTTCTCCCTCAACTCACAGGGATCGACTGGGGTGCTCTGGCCACTGCCAAAGAGAGCAGCCAGCTGCTATGTGTCACTGTGAAAACTAGAAAGAAAAAATTGTCTTAGAAAAAAAATTCTAATTGCTTTTTAATGGGAAATTCCCAATTGTAGATGGAAAGCTAGTAAATATATCAATCTCTGGTTTGAATCTCTTAGGCTCATTCCTGGCAGTATTTGAGTTGGGAAGCTGTTTCAAAATCAAAGTGTCTTGAGAAGCCTTCTGACCTCCTTTGTACCTGAGAAATGCAATATGTATGCTTTCAAACACAGAATTTTTATTTTTCATTATGGGAAAACATGGCTGGCTTAAAAATCTTGAAATTTTTACTTATTTATGACTTGATACCAGCCCAGCCTTATCCCGGACTACTAGATCAGTAGTAGCTGTGTTTCTCTATGTGACAACTTTTCTGTGGCCAGTATCCAGCAGCTGCCTCAAATCTGATGTAACACTTGCTGTGGTGACTGTTTTGCTCTTAGGTTGCCATGACATATGAAATGATCATGTTAAAACCTGCCTAACTTGTTCAAATATTGTATATGGCAAACCTGTTCCCTACCAGCAATAACTTGTACTCCTTTGCCAGCTGTCACATGGGAGATGTGAGAGTACCAGAGAAATCTTTGTACTAAACATGCTCCACATGTGTCATTTGACTTGGCTTTATCCTGGGGAGGGCTTATTCCTTAGGTATTTAACAGAGCATTTGGGATGAGCAAGATCTTGTTAGCAATCCCCAGAGCACTCGGCTTGGTTGTGTGACAGATTCTCCTGGGGTGAGATGCTGCCATCCAGCATTAGGCATGCAATTATGATAACTAGTCTAATTAACACTTATTTTTCCGACTGAACTAATATTCCCAATGTCTGAAACAAAGTGGGAGATTGAGACATTGCTTCCATCTACCCAATGCATCCAGCAGTTGTTTGTTGTCCTATTCCCAGCACCCAGCCCTAAGGAACACCCTGCACCTGTTGGCACAGTTTGTCCTCATAATGTTTTCTCCTCTACTTTTAGACCTCTGCTTCCTACACCAGGTGCTGGCAGCATTCCCACCTGCAGGACATGGCAAATACTAATGAAAAGAGCTGCAATTTTTTTAACTGAACATCTTTTAGACTTCCTCTCCTTATTTACTACACTGTAAAATCTTAGTGTTTTCCTTTAGAGGCTGCATGCCAGTAAAATTGTTGGATTAATGAAAAAAGAATTTCTGCTTATGTTTTCTTTGGTAATTGATGAAAATAAATGACTGCACCTGCAGTTGAGATCCAAGGAACAATCAAGTCCTAACAATAATTATCCCTTTTTCAGTGACCTTCAGATACCTTAACCTCAGTTTTGGAAAATAGATGAGATTTACCAATGGGTGATGTGAATTTACATTAGATGTAAACCCTGGCTGCATTTAGGGAACTTCTCTCTATTTCCAAGCCAAACCTTAAAAGATTGTAGATAGTGCTAGTAAATAATCCACCTATTTATAACATACAAATAAATGTTTCTTTCTTTCATAATTTAAATTGAAAACTGATTAAGTTTATGATACCGATGTGCTAGAGGATGCAGGAGAAAGAATTAAGCAAAAAACCAACACCCAATATTTTTCAGCACCCAGTAATGCAGGCATCTGATAAAACACAGGGACCTGTGATTCATATTTGGCCTGCCTTTGACCCTTGAGCTTTGTAGAGTGATGAAATTTGTACAGCAGTATTTGTGTATTTAAACAGTTGGTTTTGAAAAGCCACATGAGACACACTTAACACCACCTTTTTTCTAAAACCAGCTTTCTCATTTCTACCTCTTGCTCATTCGTTTCTCTGTTTGTTTGGGCAAATTTCTGTTATCACACTTTGAGGGGTTATTAAGTGGCGCTGAGAGCCATATTCTCCCCAGAATAATTTTCCAGATGTATGACCTTGGGCAGTCAGTGGAAAGTCACTTCACCTCTGTTAAAATGGGCACGGAAGTGAAGTAACTCTGAAGTAATTGAGGCTGGGTGATGAGGTGATTTCCTACAGGCCATTCGTGGGTCTGTGGTGCTGTTCTGGTGTTATCAAATAGACAGCAACTCCAATGATACAGAACAGACCTTGTTGTAAATATGCTTATTTTATAGAAAAGTTCTTCGTGAGCAGATACAGTGGTGGTTGGTAGATTCTTGTTGAGAAGCAATATAATTTATTCTTTTTCTCTGTTAAAAATAAAGCCTTCCTTCTGTTTCAAAGCTTCCTCTCAATGTTTCCTCTCAATGACAAACAGAGGTAGCTCAAAGTCTCATGTTTTTGAGTAGCTTCTATTTCAACCCTGAAAAATAGTTAAAAGTCTGTTCCCTAGAATTTAAGAAAGGATGCTCTTGTTTTGACAGAGATTCTCAGATGCTCATGTGTTTACCTTTTCTGAAGTAATTTGTCCTCTTGGAGTTGGACTTCTTGGTCTTCCATGATGTTTTGGCAGACAGAAGGAAGTAGAAGGTAATTTTTATAGCTGTATACTCTACTGCAGTAATCTTTGGTTTTTCAGTTGAGGGTTTGAAAAATGCTCAGTTTTAGGAAGGTTTGCCTCTCCTGAACTTCCAAGCAGGGATGGGAGCTGGGAACACTTGGATTTACTGGTCTGTTTATTTTGATTACTGTGGTAGTAACTGCTGTGGTGAACCTAAGACCTTCTACATTTTCTTCATATGCATCAAGTTTGCAAAAGGACCTTCATCACCCAGCAGAATATAAATGGCAAATTCCTAGTGATTAAGGAAAAAAACTAATCTTCACATTGTAATGTAAGATATATCACATTTCGTGCAGCTGGTGGGGAAATGGTTAAGACAAGTCTGGAGGGAAAAGGGAAATACTCCAGCTGGCTGCAGACAGCAGGTATACAAAGCCTTGTCTCTAGAAGAGAGGTGCTCTATTTAGGGGCTACAGATTTATAGCAAGAGCCTGAACAGCAGGGCTCAGTGCAGCTCAAACCAAAGGAACCTACAAAGGTTTATTAAAGGGTGACTCTCAGATGCACAGAGAGCAGGACTTCTCTATTAAAGATAAAACCGAATGCAGGAAAGGGTGGTTGGAGTAAACCTTTCTACTGACCTTTATGGCTTGACAAGGCTGCAAGGAGACAGATATTATTCTTTGGACTTCTCCACTGGAGTTTCTGCCTAAATATTGCCTATTCCAACAGATAAACTGGGTTAAAACTCAAGATTGTAAAGGAAGAACGGGCAGAAGTTTATTTTGGGGGCTATAAGTGTCAGTGAAAAGCCTACTGTGACCTAATGTTTCAGCCCTGGTGATGCAATAAACTCACTGACAAATAGAGTTCAAAACAAAAGGAAAAAAGATCCTCATTTTCATGTTTGGGTTGTCGGTATTTTTGCAAGGTATTTCTGTTGCAAGTAAGAAATTTGGGGGCTCTCTCCATGATCATTTGAGCTACATTTTATACAGCCACTGAAAGGCTCTTCTGTCATATTTTCCTTTTTTTTTTCTTTATTGATTTTTTCTCTTTAAGACTTTAATTCACTCTTCTTCAGTTGCTACAGTTAAGAGAAAAATTCTGTAGATCACATAGAGATAACATTCCAGCCAACACTAGGTCACTCACACTCACACAAGAATACAAGCTTCCTGCAGACAGTTAGTCCTTTCCTGCTTTTCAGGCCTTTTTGCTCTATCTTTTCTTTTTTTTTTTCCTCCCTTAGTATTTGGGTCTTATTCTTTCTTTAAACTTACCCTTCGTGCTGTGCTCATCTCAAATGTACCAATAATTGCTGCTACTTACATGTGGTTTGATCATTCTGTGCATTCCTTGTTGAGACTATCAGTGAAACAAGACATTCAAAATATGATTCTGTAGAGTTAGAGTAATATTTTGGGTGTCTGAAATCTCTTATAAATTGTTCTGTAGAGAGTCACTTTTTTAAAGGAAAAAATGACAGCAACAAGCCAACCCTAATGACATATTTCAGTGTAATGCTGTAATTTTAGCCCCTGCCATGAACTATTGCTGTTGTACAGTAAAGTATTTTGCTAGTAAATGGCGAAATTATTTCCAGTAAGACCCTTTCTTTTTATTCCATCCTTCCATCAGAAAGATTCTCATCTTGTTGATTCCAATGTATTAAAAAGAAAATACTCATCTGAAGCACATTAGACACCATGTGAGTGCCCTGAAAAAAGTAAATAAAGACGAGCTATTGCAATTTCACATTGGTTATTTTCAGATGTTTTTGAAAAGGCAGGAGGCAAAGGTGCTTCTTGCCTTGGAGTGGATGAAGTGTCCCAAGTGCATGATCTTTTATTGCTTTGGTGTTTTCTCTTGTTCATGCATGTGAGCACAGAAATGTGCAAACATATTTAACAGCCTCTGCACTAATAAGCCTTTCCCTAGGAAGCCAAATATCTTTTTAATAATTCTTTTTTTCTCTTCCTTTTTCTCTGGTGTCCTGTTTCCTTCTTGCTGGAAGTCTCCTTCAATGCACTTCCAGTTCTCTCTTTCTCATTGCAATTAATTTTCTAGTGGTTTTCTTCTGAACTGCTGGGTGCATTTCTATGGCTCTTCATGGCTGATCAGGATCTGTTGCCATCAGTCAGGTGCCATCTCAGAACTTGTTAGAGGGTGAGTTAACTGGGAGAAGATGCTCAGTGGCCACACTGATGGTGGGGTCAGTAGGATCTCCAGGTGCTGCACCAGGGCAGGCAGAGGCACGGAAGGGATTGAAGGATTGACACAGTGATTTCCGTGTCTTGTGGGACCTTCGTTTCCAAACTTGGGACACGTGAGTCAGAACTGAGCTCTGGAGCACAAAGCCACAGAGCCTCCATGGCTGGCAAGTGTAGACCCGGAAACTCAGATGAATAGAGCCCTAAATGTTTTTTCGTTTGATGCTCATGCTGAACAGAAAATGATGAATCCATTAGCGAGTCCTTCTGCTGCCAAAAGAAACAGACTTGCACTTGCAGATTGCTTTCTTTCTGTGCTATCAAGCCACTGCATGGTCAGGTTCTTCAAAGCTGACACTCATCTATCAATTTAAAATGTTTTTTTTTAGAGGCACTGTAGTATTTGTTTTGTGCGTGTATGCGTCTGCTTGAAAGCATCTCATTAAAATACTGACCTCATCAAGCACCTCAAAAAACTAAATCCAAAGTGGAAAATGTCTTATTTTCTGGTTATTTTGAATTATTTTGAAGTTTTTCACTAGTTTCACATGACAATGGGGCTTTTGGAGTTTTTTTTTTCTGTCTGTGGTGGTGTGTCAGAAAGAGTAAACAGCTCTTAATAGGCACAAAAATTGTGCCAGTGAGAGTGGACCCGGGAGGTTCTGATCTCATAAGGGGCAAGAACAAATCTGAGAGAACTCCCTGCAGTTTTAAGGATCCTGCTGAAAGCAATGAGCTTCCTGAATATGTAAAGGATCCAGGATCAGATGAGTAACGTCTCTAGAAACAAAAAAGTCCTAAATTATTTTTTTTTCCTTCATGAGATACTTTATCCAGCACAGTAAAAACATGTATATTTATAGCTTAGATTACGCTTTGTTTTGTGGGATGAAAAAACACATTTTAAATTTGGCCCCTTTCCTGAACAGATGTTACTGGCCTGGGTGAATAACTTACTCAAGCATGTGATTGAACAGAATTGAAAGAGAATTTTTGCCAAACTCAATTCTGACTAAAACTGAAATCTTTCACCACTTTCTTTTCTTCCCTCTGTCATGCAGGCTCTGCTGTTCAGTTCTTCCTGATCTCTGCCTTCCAGCTGTGCCTGTTATGGGTTATATCAAACCTTTTAGTTTTGAACTTGCATTATTCCCATGCAAGAAAATCTGTGAGTTTTTTTCAAAAAGGTATCATAGTCCCCTGGAAAGAGGACTGTCAGGGTAGCATAAGGGGCTTCAATGTTTGTGTCTCACTGATTTCTCACATCAAATGTGTTTATTTTGCCAGTGCAAAGATGTTTATTTCTAATTGCCACTGCTCCTAGCTCCAGCTGGCTTCTTTCCTTGTTGCACATTATCATCAGAATTTAAGGTTTTACAGGTCAAATTAGACTCACAGTGACATCTGTGTCACCCATTACTTGCAGAGAGACTACCCAGGTGTGGCTGAATGCAGATGGATAAACCATCCTCTCTGTGCAAGAGGAGACAGACTGGATCTCCTTTTCTCTTGGTCTTGATGGATCTGTGGTCTAACAAGTCTCAAAAGAAAAGAAATTAAGTTTTTAAACCTACACTGAACTGGGAGCAAGAAACAGATCTTTTAATTGCAAATTAACAACAGTTTTTATGAAGGTATCACTGAGTCTGAGAAATAGAAGTGAAGGAGTTTAATGATGACTGTGGCTCTGAGTGTTATGCTTTTTCACTCACCTGAGGTGTTTTAACTGCCTCCCTCAATGCCTGAATGCAATGGGCACTGCCTGGAAAACCCTGCTGTGTGAGGATGTAGCAATGCCAGTGTCAGTGACGCCTTTGCAACAACTGAGACTGTTCAACTGACAAATCAAAGCCCTCCACGAAACTGGTGAGGGGAGGTGATGTCCTTGGCAAAGCCTGATTAGGTAGGATGCACATTTGCACTTCTGGAAGTCTGTGGGGCATCCTCTTGTGCGTCTGGTTTCCCATAAGGACAAACAGGGAGTAGGTCAGGGGGTATTTACACAGTCCCACACTAAGCACACAGATGCAGGCCAGAGGATATTGTGATGCAGTCATTGAAATGCTGTTAGTAGTTGGAATCTTAAAAAAACCCAAAAACATTGAAATAGAAATGAGCAACTAGATAACGTATAGAAGATAAAATATATAAGAAAGTATAATTATCTACATAACTCAAATTATGAATGCAGCTGGCTTTATAAATGGTTTAGCACATACTTCTTGGCAAACGTGATAAATAAAAGTTTTGAGTATTATTAACTCACTGTCCAGTGGTTATACTTGCCTTAAATAGATTTTTAAATATCAATTGATCTTAAATACTTCAACAGTTTTAGGATTTGCTTATGTGCTGTAGCCACATGTTTCACTGAACTTCCCTTTTGTCCAGCTTCTCTGTTTGCATGCAGTGCAATTGCATCTGCTTCTCGGGGATGGTGAGGCAGTGTGGCTGCTCTGTTAAAAAAAACCACATTTGTAGAAGTACTTGAAAATACTGATTTTTTTTTTTCCATTTTTGCTCCACTGATACATTAGGAAACATGCTCTGTAAATCTCTTGGTTTAATTCCTCTTCGGAGAACAGTTTAATGCTTAAAGAAGTATTTGCCTTCCTACATTGCTATTAATGCATCTCATTCTTGAAAGTAAAACCTTCTTGAATTTAAGGAATTTGAAGAATTTATATAATTAATATATTAAGTCCATGTATTAAAGGTATGCAAGCAGATTCTCAGGCACATTCACACACTCAGTTTTCAAAAAGGATAATCTGTAAGAGTAGCTCTTTGTTTTCCTTTCTGTGATTTGTACAGGTTTTTAGAGCGCTCAGACTGATACTGGCAATAATTGAAAATTCTTCACAAATGCTTTAAATCTCAGGGGCTGGATTCTTCCTTACTGACTCCAGTCTTATGCCATAGTAGCTGTATTTTGTTCAGTACAGCAGAGGTTTAAACTGGGAGAGTGCAGGGGAGTGGGGAAATGGAGTCATATTTCCACGTGTTCTGTACTGATATTAAAAAAAATTACATCAGCTGTCAGATTTTGAAAGTCTTGGCCACTTTGACCACCTGTGGCATTGATGAGAATACATATCATGGAGGTCCCCACTGCCTGGTACGTGCTCTTTCAGGCTGTCATTTAATGTCCCTGTGTGCTGCCGTTTATACTGTGAGCATCACGTGTGTGCAGAGAGATGCAAGTTTGCAGGGACTGTTTTGTAAGCAAGTTTACCCTTTGGAGAGGTGCTGTACAAAGCAACGTGGCTCTCCACCAAGAGAGGTCATTCATTTGCTTGCTGTGTTCTGGGCGCTCTGCTGGGCACTGGGGTTTGCTCCCACTGATCCTGCAGGGCCTTGACTCCTTTTCCATCAGGTTTTCAGTGGGATTCTTCCCGTTGACCCCCACCATCTGAAAGCTGGCTGTGGAGTCTGAGCTAGGCAATGAGGTTGTTTTCTAATTGATGAAGAGAAACAGATACCTCTCCAGGGAACTTCATCCCATCCTAAGGTACGTGTCTAAATGGCTGTGGTGGACTGCTCTTTCTGAGGTTTTCTCTGCGCAGCCACAGATTATAAAGGGAGCAGAGTAGCTTAGACCAAAGGGCTGATAAGAGGAAAGACGACTCCATGCACAGGCAGTCCCAGTGGCAGCAAAAAGCCTCTGGCTGTGGATGGCAGAATTTTATACCCACAGTAAACAGCTTTTGGTTGCTGTGTAGTCAATGACAAAACTCTGGCAGTCTGATGAAAGCTGCTGTTATGCCTGATGGGGAGATGAGAGGTGATAGAAAAAGAATTTGTCCACATTTAAAATAATCTGTAATTCAGTAGATTGTCAGGAAACCTCTATTTAACTTCTGAGTAACTGGACTGTGAAGCAGAACTGATGGTAATGCACTTTTAAGTGAACATAAAATATGCAAAAACGGAGTTTAAACACGTTACAAGAGTTCTGACCCCTTAAAATTTGTGCTTTCTGTACAATGAAAGGATTTTGGTAGAAGTCAGTGCATGCCAGCACTTAAAATCAGGCAAAAGATTATTAAAATGCCGCTTCCTGTGTTATTAAAGTCTTTATCCCAATGTACTGTGGAGCAAATCCAATGGGATGCAATTACTGAAGTGTGCTCCATCACAGTGCTGAGAGAGAAGCTCTTTGGTACAGGCTGTCTTAGCACAATGTCCCTGCTCTGATGGCTTTGCATTTCCACTACAGTGGCTTCACATTTCTAGCTGAAACTTCCAAGTCTTTCATGAGGTAGGAGGATATGGCAGTCAAGGTACAGAAAATTCAAGCAGAAATCACAAAACAGCAAGGCCACAATTCTGTCCAACCTCAACTCATTCCATATCTGTGCTCACTCTGTTAGGGTCCACTGGGAAATTGAAGGCAAAGCATTTTGTTTTCCCCCTGAGTCAATAAAAAATACTTTCTCGGTAGCAAAACTGCTCAAAGGAAATGTTGTCAGGCACAAAGTCTCCAGTCTTCCAGGAAGGAGGAAGTCAGGTGAGTGTCTTGAGGCATTCTGGCCTTAGCTTGTCCTGCTGTTTGTAATACTGAGAAGGCAGAAGTCTCACTCATTTTGTTCTGATTTTTTCTCTATATTACGTGTTTGCTTAAATGATGAATCCAAGCTATTTTATTGTTCTTCATTTCTCTCTATCACTCACAGCAAAATTTCAGTGTCCACACCATTAGAAAATGCTTCTCTTTTTTGGGTGATAGAGTAGCTGAGAGAATTATTTCCTAGAGCTTTGCACTTAAGCTCACTTTTGGTCAAAATAAAGGTAAATATTTCTTCTTAGCATTTTAGCTCAATAATAGCAGATCTGGGCTATCTTTAGGAAATTGTTTTTTCGGAAGTGTCACTCCTCGAACAAAACAAGTTTGCTTTCATAAAACATTTTGTAACATATTTCTTCATACTCTGTGGTAAAGTATCAACTTCTGCTGTCTGTTGATTCAAAAATTAGAGGTGTGCAGTAGTTGCTCTGGCAACAGAGTCTCGTTTTACCCCTCTGCTCATTTCCAACCTGTTACTAAATTACTGAGCACGGGAGGGATGCATCAAAGAGCACCTAGAGACACTGCTAATGTAATGAAACCGAGCCTTCATCTACTTAAAACATGTTGTGTCAGCTTGGAAATAAGACAGGTGATTTCTCTACCCCTAAATGTTGGCACCGTGCCAGCTACTTAAAGTTTTAAAATTGTAAAAACAAGGTCTATGCACACAAAAAAATTCCTTCTATGGAATTTACTGATATGTTGTACCTGGAAATATTAAATTTACTTTTTAGCAAATTGTAAGGTACCTTTATCTCTTTACTGGTTACAACAGCTGTCAGGTGTTTTTACTGTTTTTAAGTACTTCAGTGGGTATTTTCTCTGTGTATGTCATATAATAGATGTGTAGATTTATCGATACTATCTCAAACATTTAGAAGTATGATGTGTCCTTCAGATGGAAGAAACTGTGGATGGGAATCTGTTTTACAGAAGACAGTACTGTGCAATTTTAAAGTCTTCTTACCTCGTTTTTGTGGGGACAAATTCTCTTTATATAGTTTGATTTTAGCAAGGAACTCAGTCTCAAGAACATTCACTCTGCTTTGCAGAAAGAGTAAAACTAGGAAGAAATGTATTTTTCTGTAAAAAGATGCTGTTTCCAGTGTTTCACCATGAGATCAGTTTTCAAGCAAGGCTTTCAAGGCTGAACCCTTCTGCCCTTGTCTCCTGGGATAAAACGGGGAAGGATGACAATCATAAGGTTCAGGGCTACTGCTGGCCTGCCCTGAGCACAGAGTCTCATCTCTGGTGTGACTCCTACACCAGGCACTGTGGGTATCCACACGGCATCAGCAGCGGCCTTGCCAGCACTGCAAGATGCTTTACTCCTTTTACTTGGTGCAAAGAGGTGACGGCAGAGTCTCACCTGGACACTTCTCTGTATTCTAATCCTGGTTTATAAATAGTTTCGCCATATGTAGTATAAGTTCCTGAATTACTTCTGTGAAGTTGTGTTTGGCTGTGATTTGAGAGGCTCCATATGTAAGAATTGAGTTTTGATAGTGTTTTTCCACAGCATCTGTACACTATTATCAAGTGGTAGGAGACCAACTAGTAAGAGCTTCCATAATGTCAGCAAAATTTCAGCTCCTTAATACAGCGGTCTCATGCTATTTTCCAGCTTGAAAACCTGGGAAATACTAAGTATTAAGCCTTTAAAATGGCACTATAAGATACCTTTGTCTAAAAGTAGAGTGCCACATAGTGCCTATAAAGGTAGACGTTTGGATTTAGCCTTACATTGCAACCTTTCCCTATGCAATTCTGTATATTAGCACCAGCTTCTTTTGACTGTCATTTTTAATGTATAATGTTTTTACCAGGTGGGCTATAGAGCAGTGTTATCACTGCAGTGAAAAAGTCCACATGGACCATGTTACAAAGTGCAGAACATAGCAGATATCATTTCCATACTGGTTTTAGAGATCAGACTTAAGCATAACTTTACTCCAGATGCAAGATGTGGACAACAGAGACATGTTTTGTTATAGGTTTTACTAAAGCAGGTTTAAAATAACATGACTGAAGTTCTAAATTGATATGACAGTTGCACCTTTTCTGGATAAAAGAGCCGGCTGCAATGTTATGCCTGGTTTTAAAACCAATACACATGATCTGAAACAGATTTTTTCATCATGGTTTTGAAATTTTCTTTTCAGACAGAGGGAGTGTTTAGGAACATTTCAAAGAAATGTAAACATGCACTTAGACCAAATAACATGTGTCCAGGCCAAATTCCAGTTGGAGTGTTTATTATTTTCCACCTCCTTCCAAGATTTCAGTGGCACTTGGCTTGTATTCTCCTTAACTTTCCACACTGGTGCAGTGAAGCTGCGTGTAGTTAGACTTCTAAAGTGCCTCAGCCCAGGGGCAGCCAAGCTTGGTGAAAGGCTTTCCCAGCACTTAGAGGTCCGCTTTCCCATCTGGGAACAATGCTGCCAGTGGGCTAATGTTGCAGGAGCCAGCATGACTCCTTCCTCTGCCTTTGTGACTTTTTGAAAACTGGCACCAAGGAGCTGATCAAGAGAGTAGGGGCAATAGACGGTTTTACTGGAGAGACCTATTTATTCTTTCTGGTACCTGAAGATATTTCATCTGAACATAGCACTGAAAAAGGAACAGAAATCGAGGTTTCCCTTGGCAATTGCAGTCTATGTGTTAGAAAAAGATCCAAGATGAAAATCTACCAGGGAGGCACCACTGCTGTTGAAGCAAAGCTTATAGCTGTTAATATCACATGCTGTGGGATGCTCTGTAGTTTGTATGCTGCACTATGTAAACTCTCCTGAATGCTTTTTGGCAGAATTTTGCTCCCGTGCAAACATTTTACAAACTGTGTCATGAAGCAGCTTGTTTTGCCTACAGCATCAAAGTCTTGGAGTCTCCCAGCTTCCAGTGACTCATGCCTTTCTTTTCAGCTCGGTTGCCTCCCCATAAGACAGAGAGCTGGTTAATAAGTTTGCTGAGTGTATTGATGTCCTTTTGGTTGAAAGGATCATATTAGCAAACAGTAAGATGAGAAGCTATGGGTATGGATAAAAAGACTACATTAGGATAATACTAATTGCATTTAAATAGAGGAGATCAACTGGGTAAAGAAAAAGGAAAAAAAAACAGTGACAAATTTTGTTGCCTTGCCCTTAGTTTAACTCTTGTAAAAACAATCTTTGCAAGAGAAGAGAGAGCAGATGAATCCAGTATTGTTTTGATTGCTTTTAGACTGGCATTGATATGCTGTGATCTTTTTCTTCCCACGTAACATTAGAGGTAGAGGTCAACAATCTACATTTTTTTAATTGAAGTACCATCAGTTTAATTTGGGAACAGAATTTTCCAATAAAAAACTTACCCTAGAGCCCATAAGAACAAATAAGAACAATACAGCTAACCTCAGCAGTTCAGGAACATTTTATCAAAACCTAACTTGTTTTAGGATTGGTGTCACAGAGTGCATTCAGAAGATGTATTATAAATGATATAATGTTGATATCAATATATGCCATTATAATACTATGTGTAATATCTGATATAATAATGCAACAATGTATGTAATAATAGATTTAACTATAAGAATTATATGTCTATATTTCCATATTTATATATTTATATGTATATATATATGCATATATTTATATATTTATGTAAATATAAAGAACAAGAAGGAAAAACATGCAGTTTTAGGGAAAGTTCCATTTGTTCTCTTCTTCAGCACTGTGTAGGTTCTATTTATGTAATTACTAGAGCCTAGAGTATTGCTGAGCTTTTCACTGAGAATGATTCTCTTGACACATTCAATAAGTTCAATTGATCAAATGAAGGAAAGTAAAGAAGTAACACCTTGACTCAAGGGTGACCTTGACTCAACTGAAAATCTCAACGTTTTTCAATTTCAACAGAGGTTGGATCCTCCTCATTAGATCTAACTTTTGTTATGGATTCTTGGTGTGAGCCCAACTCTTTATTGAATTATGTACAACAAAATATTGAACCGGTGTAATGGAAATCCTGTGACAGCAGCAGCTCTCAAGTGTTTTCAGGGAAACAGCTTTCCTCACAAAACTAAAACATGAACCTCAAATTTGAGTGCAGACCTCCCTGTACGTGTCGTAAAATCTCATTTTAAGCCTAATTCAAATTTAAACAAAATCTTCTTTGCTCATCCTGTGTTCAGTGGAATCCTGTGCTGATTCCCCTTCAGCTCCAACAGAGGATGAGTCAAGCCATCCTCACCTTGAGGGCACCCAGCAACCCCACCCTGTGACATCAGCGGCCCTGCAGCAAGAGAAGGGACTGAGAACCAAGGATTTGAAATAATGTTATTTGTGGCTTTCTTGTTCTTCCTCTTCTACTAATGACAAAACAGAGGAATGTCTATTCTTAGTAAATGAAAACAAACACTAACATGTCAATTAGATGTTCCTGTAAAGTGTCCAGGGTATGTTCAAATATATATTGCACACTTCAAAAGCATATTACCTTGTCCAGAGCCTCATAGGAAAAGGTCAGCACTGGTCTTCTTTTTTTTATTATTATTATTTTCTACATATACATCATAGGCATAAAACAACCTTTAACATTTATGTTACTGTTATAATCTTCACCAATATTTATGAGGGATCTCAAAATACTTGTAACCTTCAGAAAATATTCCAGTGTGGCCCGGTACTACGACCCATGCATGTTACAAATGAGGCACAAAGATGGCACAGCTGAAGTTTTCCAAAGTGACTGCTGGCTGGGGCACAGAAAGGGCACCTTGCTCTCTGAGCATCTAGCCTGGGTGATGGAAGGCTCCATTATCTGACATGCTCTCAACTTACCAGTAGAGGTACAAATATTCTGTGTCTCTCAAAAATAAACTCACTATTCAGATAGCTCAGGTTTTGTACAGAAAGTAAGCAAAACCTGCAGAAAAGTGAAATTCCGAGTGCACTGAAGGACAGCTGATGTGATAAAGCCAGGGGGATAGCTTTGTTTTCCACTCAGGATTTCACCAACAGATGAGTGCCCAGTCAGTTAATCAGGCTGCTGGAGCAATTCTGTGCAACTTCTTCCCCTGAAATAACTTTGGCGAAGTCAGACTCATATATATGCTGTGCTCTCTGCCTCTGACTCACTCAGGAACATTCTTCAAAAGGCATTTTTGTGTCTTTATAATTGAATTGATTCTTAAGTTGTGCCACGGGTGTACACCTTATCAAAGAAGGCCTGGCACTCCATTTGTACATAAAGCCCTCTCGGAGGAGGTTTAACATGCAATGTTTGTTGTTTCTAGCAGGTCTCTCTGCAGAGAGAGAGGTCGCTACTCAGGGAGGCACTTTCCTCCTTGGAAAGAAGAAAAGAAATCACCAGGAAGGAGGGTAAAATGCATCTGGGTAACAGGAGGGGATCTTGTCAATCTTCAAGCCACTAGAAAATGATCATGAAAATCTTTTGTTCGAGAAGCCTATAATGGTACTATTGCTTGTCTATTGTGGCCACTAACAGCAAATAGCCTGCGAGGGCAGGGGAGATGTAGGATTAGAGAAATTGTGAAGAGGGGCTCTGGATGCTTGAAAAGTACATTCCTGCCCATTGAGGTCAGAGGGGTCAAAATAGTGTCATCATTAATCCTCAATGGAAGTATTCCTATAAACAAACTGACCTTTAAAAACATCTATAGCATATGTGGAATAATGCTGATGATGAGCTGTTGGATTTCTTCCACAAGTGGAAACAGAAAAGCAATTGTAACAGAAACAGAAATGCAAAATGTAATCATAAGAAACTTAAACTGAGGTGGAAACCGTGGTGTACAGTACTCTTTCTACTGCTAGAGACTGAACTTAGCATGAAAAAAATATTAGAAAGCTTATATAGTATTATAATTTTTGATGCATTTTAAGAACAACCCCAGTTGTTAAATACTTTTCAGAGGATTTATCCTTATCCACAAGTGTATTTCTTGGGATACCATTGGGCTGAAGCTGTATGCATCTATTGCAGGATGGCAAAAAGGGTGGATGGGATCTTTCCTAGTGGAAGAGGCACTGAGTACCAGCTTTCCCTTTTTAGCCTAACAATTTCACTTGTCCTCAACTGTGCTTTTGAGCCAAGGTCCTTGCACAATCTGCCTCATGTCTTCAGTACTTGGTGGGACAATTGCTTAAGTAACTTAATCAGAGTTTGCTTGTTAATAAGGAAATTGCTCTTTCATAATAAACTTGAAGTGCATGAAAAGAGCTTCTAGTAGACAATGATAGACATGGATGTTACACTGAATGGCAGCTGCTAAATATATGTGTGCTGATAAATGTCTGTGAAGCAACTTCATATGGCAAGACAAGTTAAATGTTTATTTCGAACTTTAATTAAAATTTACCTCACTAAAATTTTCAAAAGCATCAAAGTTACCAACTATTTTGAATTATTCTCCCTCTTTGTGCAGTCAGGGGCCTGTTTTCTCTGCCATCTTGAAGAATGCACATTATTAGTTCTCAAACTCACTGTACATAAAAAATGACCACAAATGAGAAAGCTGTCCTTGACAGTATCTGTCTACTCTGCAAAGTAATATTATTTCCAAACACCTGAATAAAAGCACATTAACAGCAGGAGTCAACAGAGATAGTTTTATGAATTTTATTTTTGAAGAAATACTTTAAAAGTGCCCCTGATACTTTTTTAGAATCTTTTTGAACTGTATTTTTCTTGAATGGTACTTACATCATCTTGATCTTTGGTCAAATCATTCTTTCAGTTGCATGCTGTGCAGTTCTGAAAATTTGGAATGAGTTTAAAAGTTTGAAGGATTTACTTTAACTGCCAAGCTTAAACTTAGATTCAGGCATTCCTTGGGTCCTCCAAAACACACCTCTTTTTGTAGGTTTCAGTAAATTTTTGGAGATACTTTATGGTGTCTGCAAAAATGGGAGTATTTTAGTTTGGGAAAGTCACCTGAAAGTTCTGTGGCCCTGCTGTAAAATGGAGACAGTGACAGTGACACCTCTCTTGCTCCTCCTGTGTGCTTAAAGTAAAGATCTTTCAGGCCAGGATCTTTCTTTTATCTGGGAATGGACAAGAGGGATCCAATATAGATTGATACTTTGAAAGATCACAAGGAGGATCCAAATCTATCAATTTTTAATCCTTTCACAGACAACTAAACAAACAATGCAAAATGCAGCCCAGAGGGAGCATTACATGACCTTGGGCACTTACAGGGAGAGTTCTAGATGCTGAGTCAATGAGTTGCTTTTTCTAGGATACCTAAAATAAGGTTAAACAAAAACAAAAAACCCTTATTTTGCTGGTTTAGGGTAAAATCCAAATATTCTGGAAAACATCTTGGACTTGATTTTCATTAGCTAATTTTTTTAGGGCATAATATTTAATATGCACATCAACAAATATTCTACTTTGTCCTAAAGAAACAGCACAATATATTTTGTTCTAGAAGTTTATTATGGTTGAGCTGTAAGCACTCTAAGGCTGTGATAGTGATGAAAGTCATAGGAAACAGAAAGGCTGCTGATATTTGATGCTCCTTAAGATCAGATTAGCTTTGGAGATGAACCCAAAGGTAGCAAAATCTGACTTCTGGATTTAGAAAACACTTGGAGCTCGGTAAGCTTGCAGAGGTCCCTGTGCTGGAGGTGTCACTTCCAGTCAAGGCTACCAGAACACAGGAAACTTAAATAAATGGGCTCCTCTTTTCTACTGGGCCTGTGTATGCAAAGGGTTTTCACCTCAATACAAGGACATGCACATAACTCAGAGACTTCACTGAAATGTCAGGTGCTGCAATTTCTCATCTCTCAATGTGGGCCTCATCTTAAAAAAGTCTAACTTTTAATTGATGACATAGAGCACCCAGGATTTAAAACGTTTTCTTCCTAGAGAAGGTGACTTGTATCAAGGTGCTGTCTGGGCACAAGGCAAGAGCTCCATTTACTGCTCTTCAACCAGAGCACTGCAGACCAGGTGCAACACTGCAAACCTGCCCTGGTTCCAGCTCTAAAGGTGACCTAAACCTGACCCTGCAGCTAAAGACTCAACCACCTAACCTCACCTAAGTGCTCAGATGAAACAGTTTCCTTTCAGTCTTTTGGTGTTATTAATTGTTATAATTCCTTTAGATCTTGTGCAACAATAAAAGGGAGGCTTCAGTTCCTGGCTGCAGCAACCCCTCCCACAAATCAAAAGAATACGACTTTGATTTTGAAAAGAATGAATAAATATATCCTGAATAAGAGGGGCACAGATTCCAAACACCCTGAAGTCTTGGAAGAAACAATTATTCTTTCTTTGATTCATCCTCAAAGGTTCCCTATATGTGTCTCACGGAGTCTGGGTGGGTTTTAGAGCCAAGGCTTTGTCTCAGGTGAAGGTGTTGAGAGATGCCACAGGAACAATGAGACAGAAGGTATAACCAAAGGATTGGGATTTCAGCTTTCAGGAAGAGCTGGTGATTTGGGAGATCTAGCTATGAGCTATCTTTATCTGACCTGATTTTCAGTGCATTGCATCCTCTGTACTTTCTGAAAGCCAGACCCTGTGATGGGATCTTGAGTCAGTTACCAGAAATCACTAAACAGGAAACTCTCCCTGGCAGGGAGGAGACTCATGGGCTGAGCAGCCAAAACCTTGTCTGCCACACTGACATACAGCCTATTTTAATTTCCCTCAAGGAAGAGGGAAAACAACCCTTCTTGTCCTAAGCCCTTCAAGTGAAGGCATCCCTGCATATGGATGCCAGGTTTCAGCTCCCCAGTCAGGGCAGGGAGCTCCCCACCCAGCTGTGCAACCTGAACAGCTTTTTTTGCCTCCTCTCCCC
This sequence comes from Bombycilla garrulus, assembly GCA_013400315.1. NCBI lineage: Eukaryota > Metazoa > Chordata > Aves > Passeriformes > Bombycillidae > Bombycilla > Bombycilla garrulus. The sequence goes on along the minus strand of VXBU01001145.1, from coordinate 851,343 downwards.
CTTTTCAGTGAATTCCCCAGGTACCTGATGCACTCCAGGGTTTCAGACCTGCAGAAGCACAGCTCAGTGTTTTTGCTGTCAGCTTCCTAATGCAGTATTTCTGCAAGGCAGACAGAAGTTACTGACAGTTGTTTTGCCTTTGGTATATTATTTTGATTAAATTAAGTGTAAGATGAGAAACTGGGAGTGAGGGTGGTGTGCCTTCATGAGATGAAGGAATTTAGATCATCTAAAAGACCTAGTGGCCAGCTCTGTGCCCTACTTTGTCCTGCTGCAAATTCACAACAAAATTTTGCTACAGTCCTGGAAATGAGAGAGGATTTTATTAAGCTCTGTGATAATTATGTTTTGGCTCTGTGTCAACTGGTCTATCTTCCCCTGAAGTTGTCTGAATAATTAAGTTTGTCCATTTGGTGAAGACCTTTCATTTGCTTTGCACTGTAGACTTTTCCATCTTGGTTGGTAACTTAGAGTTAACGAGAATTCTTATATAGTCAAAGTTTTTTGGTATCCAAAATACTGACCATGCAGTTCTATCTCTGGTAGCATTTTTTTTCCATGGGCCAGCCCTAGAGCATTGGCGCAAAAGCCAACGCAAAAAAAATTCCTCTTCCCCACCTTTTTACTTCTACTCTTGAAATACAAATCCCCCAGACTCTGGGAAGGACAGGGTTAATATTTTGTCCCTGAGCTACCACAGGTGTCTGCCCTCTCTGAGGATTACAAGGGAGCCCAGGTATGCAGGGCTCAGCTGGAGCAAATTGCTCCTTCAGGAGGGCCCGTAAAAGGAAGGAGTGACCAAGTGCTGGGTCAAGCACCCAGGGCTATGGAGATTGCTTACTGTGAGGAGCTTATTTATTTATCTAATCCCCTTTTTAGCCCAGCTATGGGAAATCTTTTGAATCTTTCCCAGTGCTTTCCTTCTGCTCTCTCCCATCCACCAAACCTGAAAGGGCTTTTTCAGCATCTTTCCGTGGCTTCTCGGACCCATCACACTTCTCAGACTCATCTCATCATTTCTGTTCTGTTTTACATCATTTAATATGTCCTATTATTTCCATATTGGCAGCTTTTGAGCTACAAAGCCTAGCACACTTGTAAAGACTATGACACAATTTATTTTTTCCTCTGTGGCCCTTTGCATGTAAAATGCAAGCCCATTCCATTTCAAGGAAAGACAGTTAAAAATTGACCTACATTTCTGTTCAACTATGTCTCATGTAGCAAAGTGCTCAACTTTATGGAAAGACAGGGCTTTGCAGGATGTCACAAATTAGTTTGAGAAGGAAAAGTACAAAGAATATGCAGTCAAAAATGTAACAGGCACTTGCTCACCACTGTGTGTAGAATGCCTTGTTCCTTAGTTTGGGTGAGATTACAACTAGGGGTAGATAACACTTTAAGAGACCTATTGTTCTTTTAGGTCTTTTCATTTTTATACAACATAATTACAACTATTATGCACTTTCATCTTGATTCACAGGAAAGGTAAATATATTACAGCAGTAAGAACTTTATGTTCATAATATTAAGATATGTTTCTGCCTAGGAAATTAACTGTTTTACAGTACTATCGTAAGTTACAAGATTTGATGGTTTAAAGAGTGGGTCTAACTGCCAGGAACCTCAGTGTAGATAATAACTCTGGATGTTTCCAGGTCTACAGTCACTGTTGTGTCTTGGAAATACATTCTGAGCAAGATCATTTATTCTTCCCATTAATAGAGGCTTATATCTTCAAATTTACCTAGTTTTGTCCTAGTGTAATAATGAATAACTACTGTGACATTTTGGGCCAAAGCAATTCACTTCTCTGCTTGAGGTGAAAGTGAAAATCTGCAGCAGCTCTCCAGATCTTTTTCCTTCCTTGTCTCCATTGGATGTGCATTGCCTGTCTGTCCTTGTCTGCTGAGGACAGATTTAATAAGGCTCTGTTCTTCACAAAGGGGTCACAAAGCTTAGTCAGTGCTTGTAATTATTTAGTTCTCAAAAATAAAGAAAATTTAGTTTATAAACATTGGGCACCCTTGCTAGTGACAGACCGAGGCACTGTGTTGTCTTTGTTCTTCTGGAATAATTCAGTGCAAGATCCAGAAGTCAAAGTTTGTGGATTTTCTTTTTCTTGTAAAAGACAGAGGAGAACCCCTGCGTGAGGGCATACATATATATATATATTTCTTTTTTCTTTGTGTTTTGCTTAGGGATGTGTACAAGATACAACCTTGTGCAAATTTCAAGGGAATTTATGTAGTTTAAGGACTTTAGTTGATTGTTGTTTGAGAAATTTTTTCTTCAGCTTTCTTTATTCTATTTCTTTCATAATCCATTCATAAAAGATGTGGCATTTTGTTCTGGCTCTGATTTGATTACAAAAAGACATTACTAACAGAACAACAGCCAGCATGCAATAAATCCCTTTTTAAGTACTATATTAAAGCTTTCTCTGCTTTCTGAGCATCTTTACACTCACTTTTCCAGCAGGATTTCATTTTCCATACAGCTATATTTAAATAGCAACAAAGGCCTGACCTCCTTGATGTTCAAGTTTGAAATTTGCCTTGAACCTAATAGGACTAGAACTCCCTGTTTCATCTTTGGGAGTTTCCAGGTAGTTTAATGAGCCCAAGGAGCCTTCACTCCTTACTGGAACTTCTTGAGGGATTTTGTAATGGAAAAAACTAGTAAACAGCACAGCAGTGGATTCCCATGAGCTCCTGTGCACAGGCTGGCAAAGCTTCAGCTACTGATACTGGGGAGTGGAAGGGATTTTTGTTTGGTCGCGTGAAGTAATACCTGCAGAATATTCAGCTCAGCAGATCAATGTCCTTTGCTGCAGATGTGGCTCAGGACAGACACAGAGAGGCTGGGCTTGGCACCCCTGTGTTTACTGTAACTCCTGTGTGCTGTTAATCTGGCAATTTGGCTCTGCTGGCACTCAGAGCTGTTGTTGGACCCCCCCAGATCCACCTTGTCCGACCTCCTGCACTGAGTCATCACTTCTGGAGGCTTTGCTTTTAGAGCAATTACAAGAGTCATTTCCTAAAGGGAAAGACTTATCAGTTGAGTCACACAGAGCTCTCCTAGATCCATCATTGCCTCTTTATATGAAAATAATGGGTAAGAGGAAGAAAGCAGGAAAAAGAAAGTATTGAAGTGTGGGATGGAAATTTAAATGTATGGGAGGAGGCTGCAGAAGATGTAAATTCTGACTAGGTTTATAGAAATATAAGTCAGCACTCATTTATATTTTTGAAATGTTTGATAAAACAAGAAAATACATTTACTAGAGTTCTATAAAAGACATCCATCTTTTTATAAGTTATGAAAAATGTTAATGTTCTGGTACAATTATTGAATTCCTGCTATACCATCTTCATATACAGCTCTTCCTCCTCCTCACTGGGCCTGCTGTACATCACCCTCTGCTTGTCTTAAGTGGTGACTGTAGGCATTATACAGTGTAGAGATTGTGAAAGATTTTTTTACCCTTAGTTAACTTTTGTTAACTTTCGTGAAAGATTTTTTACTCTTAGTTAACTTTTCAGGCTTAGAGGAAAAAAGATATAACGATACGTGGCTTGAAAATGGAAACTAAAGACATTCATAATAGAATCAATTATATTTTAAGGGGGATAATTAACCTGTGATACCTGGAGACGTTGTGGGTTCTCTGCCATGGCAACTTCTTATTTTGAGCCTTGGTGTCTCTAATGTTGCAGCATGAAAGACAGGAGTTACAGTGTGAGATTATTGCCTTCTGAGATAAAAGTGGTCAGGCTCTCATGGACAGTTCTCTGCTCCACTTCTAGCTAGAAGAATTTACTTTTCTGTTTCCAGTTATAAAATTATTTAGTTAGCTTATCTCCATTAGCCCCTGGGCTCATTCCTCTATGCAGATCTCTGGTTGTCTGAGTAGAAAAAATATGTGAGAGAAGCAATGTGCAAAAGGGGTTGTGAAAATACTTCTTCAGGAGGAAGGAGAGGAGTGTTGCTAATTGAATTTCAACCAGAAAGATCAGGGAGAGGAATCAAATTCTAGATCACAAGAAGCTGGATTTGTCCAGGTAAAGTATCTATCTATACATAGGGGGCATGTTGACTTGGAGAAACACATATTGCACAGTGTATTAAGCTCAGGTCCAAGCTGACCTGACAATCAAATTCTAACAAGTAGATATTTTGGAAAAATAGCTTTTGTGGTAATATATTCACTGTGTCTCAGGCTGGAATTGCCTTACCTCAGGCTCCATAAAATATGTTGCAAAAAGTCAAGTACTACCAATGAGAAGCGGTAATTCATGGCTAAAACACTTGTGTTAAGGACTATATTTGTGTAGCATTTGTTTGTTGTCAAGTCTTGACTGTGATTGTCACTGTCCCCACTTCAGCAGTGTTTTGGGCACAGAGATTCTCCCACAATGCTGGCAGCTTAAAGCCTTGTGAGTTTGATGCACAAGGAAACTTTCCATCTCTTTTGCCTCCATTAACATGCAGGTTCCACAGCCCTGAAACAGTTAATCCTCAGCCTGTTTTCACCAAACCTGACAGCATGGCTGGAAACTTTTTATCTTGTTCTATTCTTCCTTGTCCTTATCCACAGTCCTTTCCATCACTCTTCTTATATCCTGAAAAAGAAATCAATCAAAATGTAGATTGAAATTCCAAGTAAAAGTCAGTGTTTCTTAAGGAAAGATAATGGCTGCTATACAAAAGTACCCCACTCACACTCTGACAAAGAATTATGCTGTACCCTGCACGTTCACTTGTTTCTCCTCAGTGCTGTTTATAGTGAGTTATTTCCTTTCTATTTTCAATGTGTTCCAGTTGGAAATTCCTCTCTCTGACCATTTGCTATGATGAGAGTCATATAAATCTGGAAAAAGTAAAAGAAAAAAGATGATGTGCCAGAGTGGGTAACTTAATCCCAATGACAGAATAAGGTGCTTGTTTCTGTATCTGAGGATTTTATGAATGTGTGCTTTTTTTCTTTTTCTTTTCTTATTTTTTGGGGGTTTTTTGGGTTTTTTTTCTAAAGTTAGGGTTTTGGAAGTGGAAAATCTAAGGTAAGACCATAGATTTCCTAAAGACTATTGATCCCATGAAGATATGTGTTCAAATATATTTTAGTTGTAAATGAGATTTTTAAAATGTACCTCAATTAGAACTGAAGTTCTCTAAGCACGGTGTTGATTCAAAAGCCAGCCCATGGCAGTGTGGTCTTAGACTGAGGGGCAGGGATGACGCTCTCTGGGAGAGGGAGGAGACACCAGTTTTATTTCTAGGCTGTCAAGGAGAATTCTCTCTTTGAGGGTTGCTTTTGTGCATCAGGGACTGGAGGAGAGTGGCTGATTCACTCCTTCCACACACACTTCTGACGCCTGTCAGAAAGGAATGGTTTCGTGTTACTGCTGACACAGCCCAGATTCACACCACTGACCCAGAGGGGAAAGGCTCTGTATCCCATCAGTAATCTTCCTCTGTACATTTCTCCTATTGTTAATTTTTAGTATCCTTGAAAACTTACACTGCAGAACCTCACTGGCACCAGTCAATCATAAAATAAGACAAGAAGTTTAAGTGCATCTATTTTGAGGACTAAGCAGATTCTTTCAGTCTGATATTTCGTCTCCATTCTCAGATATGCTGCTTTTTTTTTGTTACTTGTTTACAGAAATGAATGATATATCATAGCCTTCAAGTTTTATTTTCTTCTCAAAGTTTTTTAGACATACTAGAGGACGCAATCCAAGAAACTAGAATGTAATTACAGATTTTGCATTTTCTGTATGACCTGTCAGAAGTCTGCTATCTCTTATAAAGCCATTCCAGCATATACTTACTGTCAGTTTGATAGAAGAAACACTTTCATAGGTTTGTTTGATTGACACATTTAAAATGACATCAGTTCCTAGTTTTAAAACCTATTGTTATTAAGTCTCTGTTGCTATTTATGTTAGAAATATGTGCATGTATGTCAAAACAATACATCAACTTTGCTGATTGGCTGCACCTTGAATGTGTTGCCAAGGTAACAGAACAGTTGCTTTTAATCCTTTCTCAATTGTCTTATTTGTTTGTTTCACATTCCAAGTTTCATACTTAATTTTCCAAAAGCATAATTTGGTGATTACTTTTAAAGTATTTTTTTAGATCACTCGTGCATTCTGCACATTTTATGAAATGTGCATGAGCATACACTTTCTATCAAGAGTAAAAAGAGTAAACAATAAATTTATTTATTTGAGATAAATATCTATTACTGTGTTAGTGGGTATGCAAAGAGCTCTTCAGTGTGGTATATCCAGTATTTATTGATTACTTCTGAATCATTACCTAGTGATTTAATGTCCTCCACAATTTGATTACCTTAGATGGTGATATCTTCATGTAGGACCTATGTCTTTTCTAGGAATGCTGCTGTTGGCACTATGAAAATACAAGGAAATACATTTTGGGGTGCTTTCCTATTTTTACTTGGAAAAATAACTCTTCACCCAACTGGAAGAATGCTCACTATTTTTGTGTGAGTTTCTAGACCCCCAATATAACCTGACTGATTTTTTTGTGCTTCCTGCTGATATTTGGAGGGGACTTTTGATTCTTCAGTGTGTAACTCAGATAAGAATTAACCAAATTTCTAAGTTCTTCTCATGTTTGGTTATGTAGCAAACCTCAAATAACTTCTCATACCTAGGAGGGTCAGGGCTAAATCTGTGAGAAACTCAATAAAGCTGCCTCTGCTCAAATGCATCCAGTTAATTCCAGGCCAAATGGCAATGAGTGCATTGAACTCTTGAGTTTTACCTGGAGTTAGGAGAGTTAGACACAGTTTTGCATCCATAATATGTCAGTAAGGACCACCTCGGTCAGTGTATTTCAGCTGTGTATATACATACAGATAAGTAAGCACACTTGGGTAAGGTCATGTCAGAATTTTTATACATTTACAGGGGAATTTTGGGACAAACCACTTCCAAAATATACTGGTGGGTTTTCAACATCCTCCAAATAAGACCTGGAAAGGCACATCCCTGACAATCAGTTCAGGCTTAAGTTTCTTCTGGACAAGAAGTGACTTCTCCCCCCACCACTTTTCCAAAATAATTATCATCCTATGAAAGTGTTAAGCAACACAGATGAACTTTGAAGCTTTTCAGATAATTTTTTTCCCCAGAAAATGGTGAATTCATATTCACTCTTTCCTCTAGAAACTTGGCCAGTAAGTTATTAAATAAAAAGTAACATATATGAAAATTAGTATCCCAGTCCTTGCTGATGTCTTGTCAAGGAAATGACAGTGTCCATTTCAGAGTAGGAGCAGTTATGTATCCAGGCATTATTTCAGCAAAATGGGAGATTATGATTGTTAGTTGATTACATTAAAGAGGTTTTAAGAGCAGTGTGTATTTTATGGTTAAGGATGTACCATCATGCTTATTAGGACATATTGCAACAAAGTTCACACATTCATTTAAGGAGATGGCAAAAGAAGATCAGAGGACTCTTACATCTGTAGGCGGTTTTTAATTGATGGCAAAAGAAGATCAGAGAGATCTTACACCTGTGCAAGGTTCCATTGTCCTTTGCATGTTATACTGAAATATTCTGCAACTGTAACCTCAATAACTCGATAGATACTGCACACAGTCTAAAAGAGCATATGTTAGAAGAAGTTTTATTACTATAGTAAAGAAAACATATTGTTGATATGAATACAATGGAGAGATTTATGTTGGGAAAGATCAACAAGTGCAAATACAGACTTGCCAGGTTCTACCTGAAGAATGAGAACAAACATAATATTTCAACAAATAAGAAGAAATGCACTTGGAACTCTCTTGGCTAGTTCTTCAGGAATCAGTTTTCACAAGGATCATGGTTTGTGTTCCCAACCCACTCTTTGATGTTATCTAACCATTGTATCAACTATTTCCCTGTTATATCGTTTTGAAATGGCTTCCAAGGGCTTGTATAAATGTAAATAGTTTAGCGTTTTTCTGGGTTCAAGTTACACCTAAAATACACAAAACATTAGTCTTGCTTTTAGTGAATAAGCTGCACTATAACAGTACTTTCAAATAATTAGGTTTTAAAAGTAGCATACAAAAATAATGAAATTCTGTAATAATTGGTTTTACAAATAGTATCACCTATCTGAACAGTGGAAATATTTTAAATTAGGGTTGTGGGGTGGAGCATTACTTCATGTTAATAAGATTTCTACCCAGTGAACAGAGTAGTGAAACTTCACAACAAATTCTAGATCTGGTAACAATGACGGTAATGAGAATATGTTGAGTGGAATATAGGCTTGAATGGAAGGAGCACAACATTCTCAGGGAAACTTTTGGCAGAGCAAGAAGTCATGAGCCATGTCCTGTTAAGGAAAGAGCAAAAGAGGTGTCAGGGTAAAGAACAAGAAAAGGTCTTCTAGAGTAATCTGAAGGATATTTCACAGCCTGAAAGAAAGTCTTAGATACTTTGACATTCAGTATTTGATGCCAGTGGGCAGGTGCTCTACCCACCTAAGACTGTGAAGTATTTGTGTGCTGTTAATCCTGGCCATAAAACACAAAGTGGCTCAGGTAGAATATAACTCTATTCCCACATCAGTGAATGTAACAAGCACGGAAAATGATACAAACCTAGCCCTTTCATGTTATAATATTAATCTCAACTGGCACAACATGAGTCCACTTTTACAACAAAGATTGGACAGTGAAAGGGAAGGGAACACATGTCAGCTATTCTCACAACAAATCTAAATCATCTAATCTGGTGTGTGGTCCTTCTCAGAAGTTTGTCCAAGTCTGGTTACAAAATTACAGGACTGTTTTCTGGGTTTTTCTTATTGTAACAAGAAAAGACTCAGAATGCTTTCTATCTAAGAAATGGCTAAAGTTTCAGTTGTTATAGTCAGAAGCACGCACAACATTTTTGACTATCAGAAACTCCTCAACTGAAAAAAGTCACAGCTACACTTCAGTGGTGTGGTTTTTTTTTTCTCATCCTTGAAATGTACCAAGCACCAATCTTTAGCATACTGTAGGTTGGAAGAAGCACTTCTGAACACTCTTTTTGAGTACATGTTCTGTACTTTAAAAAGCAGCGGTTGCCACCCCCTTGCTGTCTGGCTCTTTTCACTGAATACAATATTCATGAGAGACCAGATCAACAGCCTCAGAGAACAACGCCTTCTCCACACAGAGCAGCTGCTCCATGGATCCCCCATCCACCCTCCCTGAGGTTGTGCCTCAAACCTGTTCCAGGTTTGAGGGGAACCCTTTAGGGGTGCAGAAGCAACAGAAGCATCACATCCCTCCGATTCCCTCTGTCTCTTCTGATGCTGTACGTTCATCCCCACTGTGGATCTGAGTTTGGAGCTATTCTCCCATGGCCTCTCCCTGGGCTATGAGGCCTTTGAGACATGTCACAGAGGCCACACTATGTCAGCCATACAGTGCTGCCTCTTTAGTGTGGGTTCATTGCACTTAAACTGCTTTCTAGAACTGCTTTTAGCTCTTTTAAAAATGCAGAGTCACTCGCTCTTGTGACTGTCTGGCATCACATCCTGCTGAGGAGGTGCTTTGTGACTTGCTGGCTCAGCACGCTCTCAAAGGCTGTGTCACCCCTGCTGCCTCGTTGTGTGGTACCACTGTGGCTCCCTGAGCCGATGCTTCACGACTGCAGCTTGCTCAGGTGCCTCTTGCAGGACCCTGACTCCTCAACTTGCAGAGTGGCGTCTTTGTGACACATCACCACCCTGCCCCTGCAGCCTGTGGCTGCTCTCAGTGGCCAGTGGGAGAGCACTGTCTCTCCTCAGCAGGATTTTAAGACTTTTTTAAGAAGCCTGGGAGGGATTTTAAAATTTATTCCAAAGTGCAAAGCCAAGGGCCTGTTTGCCACTAAGTGCAATAGACTGTATTTTTTTAAAGTGGTATTTTTTTTTGTTACTCGCCCTGCCTCTGGGCTGTCACTGTCCTGCTGGGTTTCATTTCTATTGCTCCTTGAACGGCTCATTTCTGAGAGTTTTCTGCCTAGCTGCTAAAATCCAATATTGCACTGCAAACTGACCTAACAAAGTCTCTTCTGCCTGTGGTACCACAGCCATGATGGGCTGGAATCAGGCTGGGCTCTTCCCACAGCTGGGATTCATATTGTGGCATGTTTTATTATACCACAGAGCAGCTATTCCCTCACCTCTATCACATGCTATTGCTGAAGAAATCAAGCTGTTACCCACCTACAGATAATACACCCATCTTTTGTTTGAGGTGCGATGCCCTAGCAGGCAGCAGAAAGCTGTGGGAGCTGCTTGAAATCTGGTACAAAAACATAAGCTGCTGTAGGGGACATCCTATGGCCTTTTCAGGGGTATAAAGCCTTTGACTTTTTGTATCGATGAACTCAGTGTCACTATGGAGCAGAATGTCTTGCCTTTCATATAGTACAGATGTCACTGTTCAAGACAAGGTGTTCAAGGCAAGATGTCGCTTCACTCAAGACAGTGATCCTCAAAAAATCAGCTGCTTCGAGCAATACAGCCTGGCCACGTTAAACCAAAATTCACTGTCTGTATTCTAGCCACACAAAGGTTAAAGATTCCCTCATGCTAGCATGCTGAAAAGGAAGGTGAAGTAGCAAAGCACCAGGATGGCTTTTGTGGTTTATAATATATCAATTTGTACAGTAAATAGGGTCTGTGTTTAATGCTCCCCTGCAGCGATGACTATTAATAATAAAAGGCCCTGAAAGGAACTGAACTTTCATGATAAAGTATTTCTGACAGCTCACTCCTCAGCACAACAACTGTTGTCCCCAGAGACTCATTCAACATTCATTTGAATCATGGAGAAAGAAGACCAGCTTGGAAGATGTTTTTTTTCTGGAGTGCAGAGGGGGACTTTGATCCTAGCTCAGATAACAGCTGCTCTACCTGAGCGGATTTTCGGGTAGATGTATCCTGCAGCCCAGGTAAGCCTCAAGGGAGGTGTCTGGTTGACCTCAAAGCTCAGGGAAGGCACCTGATACCTGAGGGAGGGTCTTTGAATGGGCAAGAGGACCTGGCAGTGCATTTTATCATTGTGTCAGTCTCGTGTTTCTGGCGAGAGCCAGCGCACACAGGAAGGGAACTCCTGAAGGGATTCAAGTCGCACCTTGAATTTTTTTCCCATTGTAAAATAAAAAGGAGGCAAAAAGCCAAAATACTTTGATTAGATTTTGTCTGTACTATTGTGTTTTCTCACTGCCCTTGGAGAGTACAAAGCACTTCATTTGAAATCCGTGACCCTGATTTCCCAAGCTGGAGCAAAAAGCAAATACCTGATACTTGATAAACTTTTCAGAGGAAAATGAAACAGTTCATATAGTGCTTATAAGAACTACAGTGATGGGCATTATGCACATCCCTACAGTAAACAGACAATGCTAGTCGCTGCAAAATGTGTCAAATTCTTTGGTACTTATGCAGACAACAATCCAAGTGAAAACAATTTAAGCTTCGGATAGGATATGATAAAGAGTACTGTATGATCTTTTTATTCTCTTAACAGCATCTGTGCTGGTTCCTGTAAATTAATGTGAAAAATATTTAGGATTTCTTGACTGTAGAAGTGACAATGCACTAATTTTCCAAAGCTGATTTCATTTCAATAATTCTTTTTCTTTTCCCATGCCTGTCTTTGTGACACTGAGGTAAACTCATAGTAATCCAGATAGAAATTGCACTAATTAACTTTTAAATATTTTACAGCATGGCCATTTGGAGGCAGTCTCCTCAAAAACTGTTCCTTCATTTATGAATATTCTCTTCATTCATTTTCTCACCAAGGACAATTTATCATTCCCTCTTAACCTGAAGTGAGAAAGGCTTTAAGATATTCCTTGATTTGGAATCTCAAATTATGCCCTCGACACCATGACTTTTAAAAGTAAAACTTCTTTCAGAAATAAAGACACTTGCTGAAGTAATTATCCTTTAAGACAGGAGATCACCTCCTGGAATTTATTGTCTTCCAAACAATCAATACAAGATTTTCAAAAGTAATGAGAAAACTGCTGATCATAGGCTTTTTGAGTATAATTAGAAGGCTAAAAAAGGTGGAAACATTGTGGGAAAACAAATGGAACAAATGTTTAAAAGCGAGCTGAAACTTCCCTCAGTCAGAGTCAATACAGACAGAGATAGTCAAAGCTGCACCTAAAATTACGAGTGAGCTTTCAGTCTGAGAGCAGCTGGTTTGTGGAATCCAAGGCACAAGTTGTCCCCTTCCTGCCGGAGTGTGGCAGCTGTCCGTGCTATTAGGAACAGAGGCAGGGAGGAATTATTTTAACTGTAGAGTTCATGAGATAAAGATAGTGAAGTATGAACCATGGATGGGAGCGCTGCACAGGGGTGGGTTTTGGTGTTTCTGAACAAAAACCTGCTTGTGAAGAGAACAGACGTGCACAAAGTCCAGCCCTGCAGCCAATTTTCAGTGTCTTTTCCCGCATAAAGACTAGGGACAAGCCAGCTGCAGTGCACACCCACGGAGGCATCCTCTGGCTTCCCGCGGGACTGAGATGTGGCAGAGAGGCATCAAGGTAAAAGAAGCCTGCTTTGGAAAGTTTTAGCTGCTGAGAGAGGCTTTGAAGCTGTTTGAGGAGGAAGGATTTCTGTGGTTCTTTTGTACATAGTTTACACAGCCAACCTTTCAAACTGCTAAAAGAGTCCAGAGCCTAGAAACATTCACAGTTGCTTCGAAGTTCAGGGTTTTGTCCTGTTAAGTCATTACATTATCTGAGTATAAACCAAAGAGTTTTCAGCTCTGAATAATTTAGGTGAAAGAGTTAGCCCTAGGCCAGGTGCTCTACTTAGGGAGATGGTGAAATAAATTATTCAGAAAGGGAGACAGGTAAAACAGATGGAAAAGGCCGCCAAAACAAGACACCCAGAGGGCAGCTGTTTTGCAGGTCCCCTGTGAAGCACCTCACTTACTAGGAGGGCTGTGGTAATGAGTCAAGCAGTGGTGTTGAGTCTGAACTTGGCCTTGTTAATTCATGTGGTGGCCACAGGGAACATAGGTACTGATACCGAGCAGCAATCACCACTGTGTCCAAGCCTACGCAACCCACACTTTAACGTCAGAGTACATTCCCAAAGCACTCAGGACAGAGGTTCCTAAATTTTTGATTTTGAAAACCATCCTCAGTGGGGAGGAGAAAAATACACTTCTCAAAATATTTACTCAATTTGAACAATTTTTCAAATGTATAGAACCATAGAATGGCCTGAATTGGAAAGGATCCTAAAACTCATAGATTTTCACCCCTCTGCCTTCCTCTAGACCAGGTTGCTCAGAGCCCTGTCCAGCCTGGCCTTGAACCCTTCCATGAATGGGGCACCCACAATGTCTCTGGGAAATTTGTTCCAGTTGCATTTTGTCTTTCCACTCATATCTTGATTTCAACTTTTGATTTAACTTGTGCAATTCGGAGTACACTTTCCAAGGCAATTTGGGATTCCTGCTACATCTGTTTATGGTCATATGTGTCAATTTTTATAGAACACATCATTTCAACAATGATAAATAAAGCACTCAAATAGTCCAGGAACTTATGCCAAAGCAATGAAAAGTTCTAAATTATCTTGCCATTTTTACTGACAAGTGAATATTTTACTGGCTTTTACTGTCAGTCAATGTTTGATTCTTTTGCTAATGACAATCACTAACTTTACTGATGGTTGGCAATGTAAGACAAGTGTCATGAATGTATATGAAATCTCACACCAGTTTTATAAGGAAAATAAATAAACAAACACTGCAATGCTGATTTCCATTCCCATAATACAGTAAATACTCACACAAATAATTGTCCTGGTTATGAGGGAATAAGTTTCCTGTGCAAATGGCAAATTAGATGGACAATTGTCCAGTGAGATGTTTCTGTGAACAGGAGCTTGGTACGTTGCCCAGGTCTGTCTCACAGGGATGAGCTTTCACCAGGAAGAGAATCCCAATCCCAATCCCTCTCTCTCCTGCTTCCCTGCCCCAGGAACAAGTGGTGAAGGGTACAAGAGAGGACATAAAGCAACTTTGAAGGGGAGGAAATCAAAAGGAGGCACCTGAGCAAGAAAAAGAGGGAAACAGATGAAAGACTTGGCTAAAGGAAAGCACTGTGAGGAATGAATACTGGTGTGGCAAACACTGAGAAATCCTCCTTCTGTAATTGCATCAGCCTTGATTCTGATACCCTCCTGAAAAATGGCACCAAAGTTGTCACGTCCCCACTGTCTTTCTGGAGAATCTGATTCACAGCTGGACCTTGAAAATTTCAACTCATTCCTATTTTCTGTATCTTTTCTTTGTTGAGTCACCCAGTGACTGAGCCCTGTGAGGCAGAAACTCTGCCTTGGTATCTTCTGTTTATGATGTTCAGTTTAATAAATCCCCAGTCTTCCTGGGGCTGGGTGTAAGTGTAGCACGGATAACACAGACACAATCTCTGAAAAAAGCACGCTTGCACATAGATCCGGAGAGCAGCACATCCCCAATGATCTTTAGATTGCATTTCCACACAGAAAGCTTTGATGAAGAAAACACAATCATGTTGCTGTTGTTGCAGCTATCAAGGTAATTTCTCAGTTAATGAACTATCTAAATGTACTAGAGACCTTTAAAATGCAAACAACTTATTTCAGGTATAGTTTGTTTTTTGAAGTCATGCATTTATGACGTTTTGATAAATTGTGCAAAAATTAATATGAAAAGATTATGGCTTCACTAAAATTCCAGGCAGAACTGTTACAAAAGTGAAATCTCTTGTTTAATCTCAAAGGTTAGTAGCACAGAAGGGCCTGAACTTAATCTTATAGAAAAGTTATTATTTTTCCATTTCAAATTTGCTCCAGTGTAAAAGTTCTTCTCAAATAACACTTTATGTAATTGTTTTCCAAAATGAGTGTAAGATGACCTTCTTTGGCATCCTCAGGAAGTTCCTTTTGCTGTTTTATAGGAGTTTTAAGAAATTGTTACATATTCTTGCTGTCTGCTGGCTTCTCTGAGCTGACATTCTGCTTGTACTTATCTGAGATATTATGTAAGACCAGGAATTTCAGTTATTTTCTAGTTAGACAAGTGAATATGTGAGCTAAGGATGGCACTTGGTCAATAAATCCTTTCACTTCCTTTGTACTTCCTTTGATCTCCAAGGAGGATTTTGCCATCCTCTTCAAAGAAAACAATATCCGCTGATGTCCATCTTTTCTGATTCCCCCTTGATATCCTTCCTTCTTTGTCACCATCATTGTGGCTTCCTGGCTTCTTTCATTTGGTACCTGAGATATACTTGAAGTATTTACTCTTCTTTCATGTCTCTGTTTTCTTGGCCCTGTTCTCAACTTACAAACATTTTAATTAGCTTTATTTTCTGCCTCTTCCTCCCAAGAAAGGCAGACATTTTTCTTTTCCATTTGTTTTTTACCATTGTTTATACTGATCTCTTCATTTGATACTCTTTTCCTAAGTGGTATTTTTTACTAATTTAATGATTATCTCTAATTTGCATGTCTGTTTATAATCTGCATATCTGTATATTCCCTATGGCACTTTTTCTTCTGGATGAATGTTTATTACACAGCAAGGATATCCTGTAAATACTACTTAGAAACTCTTTTCAAATCATGTAATCACTTGCAGTTCTATTTTGAGTTCCCATCCTAAAGGAAAAAAACATATATTTCTAACTGCATTAGCAATGTGAGGTGAATTACCCAGTAGCTCAAGAAGGGATTGTGATTTCACCTCATTAGAAGCTTTTTCTCTTTTCTTCCCAGGTTTTATAATCAGTAAATGAGAAAGATGACAACTGTGTCTGCCCAGCCCTGCGGCAGTGTGAGACAAAACAAGAAAGATATTCTCTTAGCAATTGCTTCCCATGTCAATGCACAGAGAGGAGTTTTCATTTAGTTTGTTGGAAAACAGCATCTTCTGCAAGAGGAAACTAATGCAGGTAACAAATCTGGATTGACACAGACTATGGAAGGAATAGCATGTGCCAGGAAACAATCACCTATTTATCAATAAAGTGGAAAAGCTCTGAATTTATTTTCTACTACTTTGAATTTATATATCAAAATATGGCAATATTTGTTAAAATAAATATTAATTTTTTAAAAAAATATGTTAAGACAAACTAAACTAATTTGGCTGAGATATGTGAAAAATTCAGTGGCTTTGCAGTCAGAGGATTTAATAAGTAATACTTTACCCACACCTGAGAAAATAATTTGGTTCTTACTTGGTTCACTTCATTGTAAACAGTGCCTTGATTAAACAGAAAAAAAATATTTTTAAACTAAAATTATTCTAAAGGTTCTATTTAGATTAAAATTAATTTAAAGTTCTGTTAAAATTAATAAAATTCAGGAAATGGCATTATTCCTGATGTGATTGAAAAGGCTGATGTATGTTTGTCACTCAGTGCATCGTTAAAGAGAAGGCAAACTGCTGAGCTGAACTGAAAATAATAATGGAACTGAGAAAGGCGTGTGTGAAAAATTGAGAAATCAAGGAAAAGCAGATCATTTCAGGAATGACCTCATTCCAGAGTATAGATAACACCTACTTTCGTGGATATGAATTGACCTTTCTAGATGACTGCATGTAGGTGAACTCCAAACTGTAAAGCTATCTTTAGTGTCTTATACAATTTTTACAGAAATATTTGTTATGAAAATGAGGCTTGTACATAACCTATGGGCTTGGTCAATTATTCTAAGATGTTTGCGAGAGTTTGAAATTATTATCCTTCTGAAAGAGAAAATCTTTATCATCGGATGCGTGGCTTGATCTCTTTTTTATAATCCCTGGAAATTAGGAGAGGTTGATTTTTAGAAGTCATTACAGTAGAATAGTTTTTGACTCTGCTCCATTAAAATGGGCGAGATTCATCTGAGATACAGCTGAGATCAGGTTCAGGCTGACAAGACTGAGGTATTTCACGTTCAAACTATACAATGAATTTTTAATAATGAATATAATCAGCAGTATTACCAACCACTTAATGATTCAGAGGCAGGTTTACCCCAATGCACTTGCTTATTACTCGTGCACAGTGAACAGCAGTGAACTTCATTTTTTAAAAGAGTATTTTATATACACTTTGTATACAAGAGGAGACATTACTGAAAGTCTGAGCTTGCATTTTGGAATGTGAACTAAATTGTCTTTTATGGGAAGGATACTATATTTTAAACCCTTGTTCTTTTCCCTTTTCCTTCTTTTCTTTTATTTTTTTTCCCCAGAAAAGGAAATGCATTAGAAGTTGATTTGTTAATAGTTTTCTCTGACCTGTTATGAAATATTTCAATTTTGGTAAGTTGAGAAGAGAATTAAAATAAGTTGCTTTTACAAGGGGTATAATTATTGAAATAATTTTTTCATGGACATATTTGTTTCGGCTAACTCCATTGATTATAGCCTATATCTTTCTCAAAGTTTATTTGGGTGGATGAAAAGCCTTGTACTATGCAAATACAAGCTGTGATTATCAGTTATGTAATGTTCCAATTGGTTATTCACCAATATATTCTAATATAATTGGTGTGAAATATGTGGTTTCTACTGTGACTATCAAAAATTGCAGTCTCTGCTGCCAGTAGTGGACACGATTTGCAAAGTAAACTCCAGTGGCAGGTGAAACACCACAAGTTTTAAGAGTTTCACTGCAATAAATTATAAAATTTAAAATCCTGACCTACATAAATAAATGGATAAAATTCCTTTAACTTCTATGATCAGGATTTTGGCCTGAATCATATGGACTTAACTAGGAATTGAGATCCTTAAAGACATGGCCTATGTTTTAAGCAGGTCTGTGTCAGTGTCAGGGTGGGAGGGGCACCAGGCAAGTTGCTGCTTGAGTGAAATGATGGATTTCCAGAGGATGTTGGGTGAACTTGCTTCTGTGAGCACTCTGTGGAGGCTATCTGTGGTCTTGGTTATCACTACAGATTCTGTTTTTATTGTTGAGGTATGGAAAAACCTAGTACCTTAGCCTGAAACTGTTTGGAGTTCAGGATAGTGGAGGGAAAACGGATTTTAAATAATCAAAACTTTGAATCAGATGAACAGATTTTTATTTTTTTTTAACAGGAGTTTATTATAATTTTTAATTTTCCTTTGCAGAGCTCTGTTTCTTGAAGCCCTTTGCCAAAGCTAGGGCCAGAAAAGTCAATGCATACACCTGTTTTAATTGTTCACATTTTCTGGCACAGAGATTGTTCTTGAATTTTATTTTTTTTCCCCAAAAGGAAAAACTCAGCCGTGCACATAGATTCAGATCTCTACTGGGTACTTTTATAAAACTAATGGTAAGTTGCTGTGGTCCCAGCTGGGCATGTTAGATTTCCATCTCGATTGTGGATAAATGCTATTGGAATAGAAGATATTTATTAGTATGATCATTATATACAGAGCTGAAAAATTAACGCAGAACTGGGTTTGTAGTCCTGACTAATAATTTTGCCAAAGGGAGAGGACGACTGGTCTGGAGGATCAGTAGAAAAACTCTGCCAAATATAGCCACAGGAGAAGTGCAAGCTAAGGGAACACTGAAGTAAAATGAAGTGCTTGGCAGCTTTTAGAGCAGTTGAGAACATCTCTCTGCAGTATTCATAGTGCCTGCCTCATCAAAGTCTGCAATGGTCAGCCAGCTTAGAGCATGGAATACCTGCCATGGAAATGTACAGGACCTTGGCTCCCTGCACAGTGGATGGCGAGGATTTGTCATGGTGCCTGGCAGATGGCCTGACTTGATCTCAATTAACTTCAAGTACTCTTTGATGTTGAGAGTGCACTTATCCCCTGCTGACTGGTCTGTTCTGATGGAGCAAGGATAAACCCTCTCCCCAGAATTCCCGGGGAACTGGGTCCTGCAGGCACCACACCACTCACACCTTGACTTTAGGGGCTGATGCTCACACCATGAACACGTCCCCAGACATCACCCCGTGTGTGTGGTCACCTTCCCCAGCTCCTGGCAGGAAGAGCTGTTGTTCCCATCCTGCAAGTTGAGCCATGGTGGGTGTGCCTCTCATTTAAGCTCACAGCTGGTGTCTGTGAAAGAGCGGGAGTTGTACCCAAACCCACATCTCCCACATTGTACCACCCTGTGTGTTCTTTACCTCATTCATCCTTGACGTGAAGCAGGTATATCCAGTGCCCCCCTGGCAGGACAGGAGGGGATCATTTTTACTGCAGACAGTAACACAC
Source organism: Bombycilla garrulus (assembly GCA_013400315.1). Lineage (NCBI taxonomy): Eukaryota > Metazoa > Chordata > Aves > Passeriformes > Bombycillidae > Bombycilla > Bombycilla garrulus. Next base: position 832,090 of record VXBU01001145.1, on the reverse strand, counting down.
TGTCTAGTAACTCCAGGGTGACAGGGTGACATCCACACAGCCCATTTTGGTCCCCCTCCTAAAACCGTGCCATCGGGGGATCGTGAAGCTCAGAGTCATCTTGACCAGTTTCTGTTCTGTATATGTGTTACTGGGGTTTTGCCATACTGCCCGAGGCAAACTCCTGTTAAACTAAATTACATATGGTCATGCAGATGCAGACGATGAACTGCCTGCAAGCTCTGTTAATATTGAGATTGGTCTAGAAAAGCTCAGACCTGAGCTGCTCAGCTCGAATTTTATCTTCAATTAATTTAGAATTATGTGTAACTATCCATCCCTACTGAGTCAATGAAGTGTCTGCGTCCAGAACTGGTAAATTAGGTTTTTAGCACAGGGAAATATTTTGTCAGGGCAGAGAGAGAACTGAGAAACAAATTTCAAGTTGTCTCAGAGACACGGAGACACTCTGTTCTGTAGAAGCAGCAAGAGACTGTGTTATGGTATGGTTTTAAAAATCACATGGCATCACCTGAATTCAGAACCTCCTTTTATTCTAAGACTTGGAAGTTCAAGCCAGACACTGTTGGGACTAGTCAGTGATGGCATGGCAAAGTGAGCTCTACCCACACACACAGCCCAGCAATTCCATGGACACAATTTTGGGATGCAGCACAAATTTCCGAGAAGTCCTCAGCAGCCTCAGCCCTCTTAAAGCCCCGCAAGGGAGGATGCTCAGCAGGTTGCCAACATGGACTCTGAAGTGTATTTCAATTGTGTGCCTACCAGGCTCACAGGTTGGATATTTGAACTCTCAGAACTCAGTGAAATAAGCCCAGTTTACCTCACAGCCAGACTAAGTGCTAATTCCTCAGTTATTTCCACATTAAAATGGAATGGATCCATTCCTGCATAGTACTTGTAAGAACTAAGGTCAAAATATATTTTTATAGTTTGGAAACTGTACTCTTATCATTCACTCAATTGTATTTGAAATCTTAATATTTGAATTTCACAACAATAATAGCAGTATGGCTTTTGAATGAGAACTCAGCATAGCAATTATCAGCTGAGACAAAGTGAAAGTTTAAAAAATTATCACTATCTGAACCTAAGCTTTTATAATGCAAGATGCTTTATAATCTGATTGAGAGGAAATCTTCATATTCTAAGAAAATAAAGTAACTGGAGACAAAGTGAAATAAATAGCATCAATAACAGTACTTCTTGTGAGTAAATATTTCACATTTCAAGGATGCCTATTCATAAACAAAATCATGTTTATTTTTAGTCTCTTCGAGCCTTGCTAGTACTGGGCAGCAGGGCCAATGTACAGCAGAGTTTTCAGCTGCTGTGGTGGAAGCTGGCTCATCTCAGCACTTGTCATAGTTAGTCCCTAGACTAGGACAAAATGGTGGCCATCCTCGAAAATAAGGCAGAAATCAAGGTGGCACCTGACTTTTCAGGAAAATGCTTCTGTGTCTCAGTATTTAATAAAGGGTCTCTGATGTGCTCAGCTGCACAAGCAGACACAAATACATAAATGTGACTTTTCTAGATTTGAATCTACCCTTACCAAAAATAAAATAATTGATGTCTGTGGCATTACACCTGGTTTCTAGAAATGCTGAATGGGGCGCTCTGTACAGGCCCATAAAGTACTCTTTAATACATGTGTAATTATATTGATGTAATGTCTCTCTTTCCCTTTTATGATAAAGTAATGCAAAAAACCCTTCTAACTCCTTACATCTTTTATTGTTTTATTTTATAAATCTAAAGAAAAAGTGGCTCATAATAGTTTCTACAAACAAGCTGCATCTGTTTAATATTAAAGTGGAAAAATAATAGAACCATTACTTTGGACTATCCAAATAACCTGGGGAAAAATAGCATCCATCTGGCCATTGGTATAACTGTTTTTTACATCAGCTGGATGTTTCTGGGATTGCAAGATTCAACACTTATCTTTAAGTAGAGTGAGTTTCTAAAGATGTAGCATCCAGAAACTTGTGAGTAATCTGTCTGCTTAGAAGTACAATATTGTGTTACCAGATCTGCTGAGCAAAAGCACAATAAAGTTAATCCTTTGGTTCTGGAAAAGCTGTAGGCATTGCAATGGCAGATGTGCTGAAACAGAAGTGTTTATGTTTGTTAGGGCACGTGAAGCAGCAACTCCACCAGCTCACGAGTATTTGAATTTCCTGCAAACTTTTACCTAAAGGCTATCCTGGAGAAGGAAAAGAGCTCAGAAGAAGTCTCTGCACCCTGTTGGCGGACTGGCAAACCTCTTTTTGTGAATTGGTTGGCACGCACCTGCATTTTGTCATTGAACTTATTCCCTGTGAGTGGAGTCATTATGGCATTAAAGTGCTTTTGGTGTATGGGGTACGGTATTACCAAGATTGATACTCTGTTATATTTAATAAATTTTCCACCTCTTACTACGCCATATGGAAAGGAATATAAAGGTCAAGGATTTTGAATTGGGGAGGTGTGATATGACTCTGGTTTGATCAGAGTTTTGAGATGGAGCTGCCTTCTAAATCTTTGCCAACAGTGAGCTCCCCAGAGCTCCCCAGAGAATTTAGACTCACAAAGCCAGGTTGTGCAGAGCACAAACAAAAAGAGTAATCTTTTGATGAGAGGAAACACAGAGTAGCTGGGTAAGAACTACAATCAAAATCAGTCATTTATAGCATTTTCCCTTCCCACAAAATCCTTGCTGGCAGGTCCTTGCTTCCATGCCTGGTAACAGGTGACTTGAGGACTTGGGATTGCAGTTAATTCTGCCCAGACTAAAGAAAATTCTTCTGTCCCCTCTAATGCCTTGCTGGCTGCCCTTTCCTGCCATCATCATGGGTCTTGCTGACTTCCAGCTCCATGCTATATCTATCTTTCCCAAAAGAAGGCACAGTTTCCACCTTAGCAAGAAGGAGTTTTTGACTGGCCACTTTTCAGGGTCTAATTATGTTGAGTAATAAAAAAGATGGTGGTGCAGGAGGTCACAGACACATATAAAAGAGTTTGTGCTGGGGATTTCAAAACCTTATGTTACTGTCCCTTCTCTTGCAAGCTTTTAGTTGAAATCTCAAAGGCAATCAAAACACAAATGGAAATGGATTCCCAAAAGAGTGAAAAATTTTGACCTCACCAGCAAAGTAGCCACAAAAGACCTGGGAATAGACCTCAACTCCACTCAATAGAAAGGTTCCCTTTCTGTTTTCCATTCTGTATCAACACAGTCAGATATGCTCAGTTTGCTCTTTGGATGACCTGAACTCACCTCTGTGGTCTTCTCACTACAAATATCCTAGTTCTTTATCTAATGCATTGACAATTCTGCTCTTCCAGAAAAAAAATCATTATGAGGAATGTCAGCAAAGCAGAGTGAGTCCCAGAGGTCCAATATAAAAGGTAAAGACCAGAAGCCCCTGAGCAGTACTCACTGTTGGACAGGGAATGGCAGTAGTTGGAGCAAAAGACAGAACAGTGTTCCTGACATAACAGTGTTATTTTTTCTGTTGTCACAGCTGAACATCAGCACAGGGCTTTATCAAGAGCCACAATACCACTGAACTAACTCCTGTATAAATACAGATTAAGAGGCCAGTCATTGCCCTGCACCATTTACAAAGTATGTAAGAGACAAGATAGGAGGAGGCACAAGGAAACAGTCAAACCCTATTGATGACATTAATAAACAGCAATCATAGAAACATAACTTTGAAATTTCGGTCCAATATTTTTGCAGGTAATTTGTCAAAGAGTTTACCTCAGCATTTTGAAGGAGGATAATGAGATTACTTGAAATCACCAGAGCTGCTCCAAGGAGATGAAGGCTAGAAAAAAGAATATAAACAGAACTGAAAATCAAGCAAGTAGGTGTGGGTTGGATTGTGTATCACTGTATGGGTGCATCACAGAGGGGGAGCTTATATCTAGGGATTCAATATTCAGGAGGTCAGCTAAGAGAGTTTTTGAGTAATGCCATAATCTTCTACTGGCTGACAAAAGAGGGAAATATAGTTGATGGACACCTAAGAAGGAAATCAGCTAACAAAAAATATTTCTTGCAGTAGCATTTTGGACGGATGGCAGGTAATAGCTTAATTCTGCACTCATCAAAACCAGGAAAAAAAAAGAAATCTCAGCATCAGTAAATAATATAATGAGTGCAGGACCATTAGCTTTGTGTAATTGCAGAGAATTATTAAAGTTTCAACAGAGCTGAAGCATGAGGACCTAGAGAACTTTAGGTCAGAAATTATATCGTAAGCATGGGTGACAGGTAGAAAGAAGATTCTGTCAGGTTGGTTCAGCCTAATTCAGAAAAACTCCTTGTTGTCACCATCAAAAATTCCTCAAATAGGCTTTAGGGCTGTCATTTGCCATGTGTAGTAGTTACTGTGCTTGGTCGTAGAAATTGGTCAATTGTGAAATCTGAAGAGAAAATGAGGTAATTTGGAATAGAATGTTTGCTATGATATTTCTGTGAAGGGCTACCTTTTTAGGTCAGGTATAAGGGATATGAGAAAAGAATCACAACAGAACCTGTGGAACTTCTAGAGGAGAAAAAGCCAGATGAAGAAAGTTCTTCACAGAAGCTGAGGAAGATAAGCCATCAGGTTGCTCATGCTCAAGGAGTAGATATCTGGCAAATCAGAAATAAAAAAGATTAAGTGTGGGTTCTTACATCAAGAAGAACCAGCAAGAGATTTTTCAAGAGCAACTTTGGTGGATCATTAAAAAAGTCAGATTCCAAAGGGCTTGAAATAAAAGTAAAACAGAAGGCCAATATGAACTCCAGGCAGGTATTTATATTCTGTGTTCACTATTTGCATAGGAGTGGAAGGGATCTTGTAGATTACAAATCCATTCCTCTGCTGCTGTAAGCAACTGTATCTCATAGTCTATATATTTACTAAGCTTCACAGAACAATTCTATTTCTTTTCTTCCTAGTTTTAGTGGAAAGGTGGTACAGAACTTCAGTCTTTTGATAATCAGAAACTTTAACTTATGGGCTGAATTTATTAATTGCTCATTAGTAATCACTTGTTCTTGTGTCGTCATTGTCCATTTGCTTAAGAATTTTTTCTCTCACTTTAGTGCCTAACCTGAATGTATTTATAGAGAGCAATTATGTTCATTCTCAGCATGAATGAGCTTAGAGATGAAAGGGAGGAGGAAGCAAACATGTTGCTTCGGCCTGGACCAGCTGGAATCTCTTTGTTCAGACTCATATAAAATGTTTTGCAGCAGCTGAATCTGGAAGCTGCATTTGTGCAGCTCATAGAAATACGATACAGATCTCACCACCTCATAGCCAGATGAGATGGGAATGGACATAGCAAGCAGGGATATTGTCTGACTGTCCACGGATGCTGTGGACCTGAGAACACCAAAACTACAGTCCAGCTTAGCTGGAGAAAAAATTTGCTTTTGACTGATGCAAACACCCGTGGTGAGCCATTGTAAGCATTTCCCATTATCAGTCATATTTTCCTAGTGTTGGGAGTTAGGTGTCTGTCTGTAATGGGTTATCACTACCTGTGTAGCTTATTTTGAAGAGCTGTTGTCTGCTGTAGACTCTGGAGTCAGCTCAGTCACTCTGGAGCCTGTTCTTTCCTAGCACTGTTGTAAGGCTGTGTCCCAGAGCTCTTCACACTCAGCATAATCAGAGAAGAGCAGGGATTTCCCGTCTTCCAGACTTTGTGAACAAATCTCTAACACAAAATGGATTGAATAATTCAGTCACAACATTCTCCCCCATAGCATGTGTTCAGATAAGTGTGTTAAAAGAGGACTTAAGGGAAAGACAATTGCAGTTAACTGTTCTTTTGCTTGGTACCATCTCATTGCCAGCATCAGAAAGCACAGCTGAACACCTGTACCAAGAAATGTTGGATACTTCAATTGGGTGATTGTACCTCATCCCTCTGCATGTAAATCTTAACTGCATGAGAGCAGTTTGTTGTGAATTGGTTTTTTAAACACATTTTATATAGGAAGGGATTTTTGATATGGAACTGTTTATTCCTCTTATCTGTGTGCCATCATTCATGTTGAAAAGCATGATTTTTTTTTTCTAGTCAGAATTTTCTTGGGATTCCATCAACTGCAAAAACAATGGAAAGTTAAGGGCCTTGAATTCTGTTGAAGATGCAACATGTAAAATCAAGAAATAGAATAAGATGCTGACCACTGTACCTGCAATAGATTAGTTACTCTGTGGAATAATGCATCTCATCAGCTCTTTTCTTATGGAAAGTGAAGTTTTATCTTGGCTTAAAGCTAAACTCTGCCTTCTCCTTGTAACTGACCCTTGTGCATCCTCAAGTAAGGGCAGAATTTGTACAAATTTGAGCTCTTCTCACAGTGCAGTACAAACCATTCTGTCTTTCCCAAGGGAGATAGATATACAAGAGTAGTTCAGGTCAGGGTTGTGGTGAGCCACACAAGGAGGCTTGTGCAATACCTGATTCAAGTGTAAGATTCTCTCAGGGTTTTCATGGTGTTTCTCAAAGGAGCTCTGCATTAAGATTCCGGAGACAGGTTTGAGTTCACCTGGTCCTCTGCCCCGTGCTTGCCTCATCAGGGAGGGAAGGGCCTCATGGCAATGGAGAAAATGATGCTGCAGTAAATAATCAGGAATCAATTTTGGCAGCCTCAGTGAAAAGCAATGAAAAAGCGGAGTTGGCAGGAGGGGTTTTAAGGCTTTCAGGAAGGGTGGTGGTTTGCTCCAGCAACAAAACACACAACTGAAACAAGGACAAAAACACTGTGGAAAAGGCCTGTTGGATTCTTGTCTTTGCACAACAACACCTACATCAAGAAAACAGCTTAAACACAATGAGTTGTGCAATAAAACTCCAGTTTGCTGGCAGCGCCCTCACCTGTCTCCTCAAAATATCTGACACACTGGTCCAGGTGTGGACTTAGAAAAAAGCAACAGTCAGCAGACTGAAATCAGAAAAATGGTGACCAGGCACAGAAGGATGAACTTGCATGCTTTAGAAGCATGTAGTACAGAAAGGTGCCTGCATCTCCCACAGGGAGAAAGGATTGGACCACATAAAAGCATTTCCCTGAGTCAGATTTGACCTGCAGACCATTAGCTGACCCCAACAGTTTAAATAAATATCTCTGTGGAAAAAAATTTAAATTCAAAGACATTTTAAAATGAAAATATTAAATGTTTATCTTCAGGCTATGTCAGGATATTTGGGGAGGACCAAAGCAGACAAAATTTGGAGATCTATGATATCAAAACTGAGTATCTTTTTACCAAAAGAAGGGTTAAAAAAATAATAATTTGAAAAACTCTTGCTTGAACTGTAGGAACCAGTACAAACTTCAATTCTTACAAAGACCTTTATTTTCAATAAATAAAGCCTGTCTGCTGCGAGAAGACTCACCAGGCTCATTCTCTTGTTTTAAAAATATGAAATGCCCAACATACCCAAGAGAAGACCTGGTCTTTCAAGAGCTCAAAATCCAGACAGGAAGAAGGTAAAGCCACCCTGAGGAACCTTGGCATTTCTGTAATGTCAGTGACTGACTGAAAAACATCCCCAACCTTACAGTGATGATCTGCAGTGTCAAACTCTCCAACTGGTGTGAAACTTCATCTCCTTGAGACCTGCCATCACTTGGACAGTTCTATCCAGGTGCTGGCACTGAGAAGTCACAGTCCAGATCAGGGACTACTGTGCCTGACACTGTATAAAGATATCACAAAAAGACATGTGGCAGCAATGCCACAATGTTGCGGGATTTCTTTTTGTTTTAATTGGAAAAAAAAATCCCTGCAGTTATCCGATGCTCTAGGTCTATGTACAAAGCACGTTTAAAAATACAATGGGCATTCAAATGGGAACATTATTAATTAAAAGCCTCCACGTACTGTACAAATGAAACATTCTTCTCTCTACCTACTCAAGTCATTCATTCAGAAAAATCCTGGGAAAATAGTTAGGCTTCGCAATGTGCCCCATAGGTCAATGTATTCAGACTCCCAGCAGACCAAGGGGAAGGAGGGAGTGAGTTCCAGAACAGCAAAATCTTCACTGCGAACTCCCTCTCAAAGGGAGCACATTCACAAATGTGCACACTCACAGGAAAATGGCTCTAGCTCTTCACCCAGCTCCAATTTTAAATGAGTCCTTTAATAGATGTGTGTCCAAGCAAGGAAGAGATCCTGACCTATGCTCCTGCCTGGAGCACAGCAGTGGGAAGGACTTTGAAGTCCTGTAGGGTTTTAGACCCACAGCTTGCCTATCTCATCTTTTTTTCTACTGTATATGTCCTAAATTTATCGATTTATATTATATATTTATATTTATACCACAACAACCCCTTTTCTCTGTGTCCAGCTACACCATATCCCCTTTATTTAATAACAGAGGTGTCCTTGAGAGCCAAACTGTCCCTGGGCAACTCAGTGACAGGATGTTCCAGAGCATCTCTGTAAGTGCTAGTCTCACAACTATTTACTTTTACACAAGTCCCATATCAAAAGTCCTTTTTTAGTATAGGGATGGGTCCGAGTCTGTCTGCTGAAGTGAGAGCCAAATTTCCCTCATGCTTTAAAGTTTGGTGTTGTATTTCAGATCCATCCCCTAAATCAGACTGGCTTTCAGTGTTCAGATCAGAACAATCCCTATCTTATTTGCTTGCTGGCTGCAAAACAGTAGGAAGATTGTCAATACCCTGCCCAGGCTCTAATTAAAAATCCAAACTCAAATTTAATATTTCAAACATTATTTAAAATATATTGAGATAGTCAGTCTATTGCTGTTGCTCATTACTCTGTTGAAACCTAATATTAGTAACAGCATGTACAGAGGACCTGGAGCATGAATTAATAATGAGGTGCTTGTGCTGGAAAACATGTGAAAGCCTGGTTCCCCGAGCTGGCAGACACCCGGCAGGGACTGGTTTGCTCTTCTCTGCACACTGGTCAAATCCTCTGCTCACCAAAACCATTGGAAAGGAAAGTATTTCTGATTAGTTTGCTTCCTCTGATGAACATTCCCCAAAAATTTTCCCAAAGATGACAGGCCATCAGAAATGAAGGGGGTCACACTGGGGCAAGCCCTTTAGCCCGAAGGCACCGTGCCATGGATCAAACAGCAGTGCTGGTACTCGAGTGTCACCCTCCAGTGGGGGAGGACTGGGGGAGGACCCCCCGTGCCCTCAGCCTGCCCTCCCCTGCTTCATGAAGTCTCTTCTTGAGGCTTTTGAGGTGAGGCTTAATCTGCTCTCTCCCTCTTTCTCCTTGTCTAAACAGAAAACAAATCTGAAGGAGAACAGAGAGAAAGAGCATGTGGCTTGTTAGTGCTCTTGGCCCAGAGTGAAGGTATTGGAGGTGTTTGCAGGTTTAAAGCAGGTAAGAGCAAGGACTTAGCAGGCCAGTGAGCTCTTCAGGTGATGCCATAATCAGGAAAGATGTGCAAGCTAGAAAATATCTGCACCACTTGTAGTATGCAATATGTATACATTTATATATATATGTGTGTCTACAATATGTGCCTATAGTAAGTATGATAGTAATTTAAGCCAAATAATGACATAATATAGAGATGAGGTGGGTTATTTTTACATACATTCCCTTCTTATGCATGCTTTACAGGAAACTGGCTTTCACCTGTCTTCCCAGTGCCCTATGCTGACCTCCTCTGCCTGTGCACCTCCCTGCTGAGGGTGAGCCCAGAGACCTTTGTGCTTACTCTGTACATGGACGAATGTCTTCAGATTTGCAGAAAACAAACAATCTTTGCTGCAATTTTAGCTGCACTCTGGTCGTATAAACCCTTTTCCTTTAAGATGAATGTACTGTTAACCGCAGTGCAGCTGTCCGTTCTGTACCTACTGCCTGGTTCTCACCCTGTAAATTAAAAGGTGTGAAGGAGAAGGAAATTTGCCAGAGTGAATGAGAGAAATTATTACATAATTTTGTGTAATTTTTAATGCAGGAAACAATTTTCTCAGCACACCTGTTGAGGGGAGAAACAAGGCTCCTTCAACCATCAATCTGTGGGACCTCAGAGCTCAGCCTGAAAGCAAAGGCGAAACGAAATACGAAAATTGCAGTGCAGCAGAAGAGGAGTCAGCTATCTGCGGGCCTCTGCTGAAATCCCATCTTTCGGGTAGGGTTTCTTGTGCATTTTCGTGTTTTGGTCACCTGACAGTAGCTCTCTGGCCTAATTGGTTTCCTAGTTAACAGACTAAGTAATGATGTAACCAGAGTGTGTGGGAACCAGACCTGTGTGACAGATACAAATTTTCCCAGCCATACTAATTTTGCCTGCTTACCTGGTTCTGCTGCTGGTTATCTGGAAACTTGAACTACTTAAAGGATATAATGACCCCAGCAAAGGTTGAGACATAGCGTAGTCATTTAACATAAAATTATCTCCTGCTGCAAAACCTATTAACTTATGAAGTCCAATTATTTTTGTTACTAAACAACACTGTTTTACGATATATGGCTAAGTCTACAGCTTTTATTTACTTTTCCTGTGGTTGGATGAAGTGAGATTTAGTTGCTGTTAGCCTAAAGAAGCAGATCAGCTCTGTTCAATTACAAGCCTGTCTCAATAAAAACTTTCTACTCTTGACTGTCTGCTGTCCCCAGGCACACTCCCACAGAGCTGCTCTGTGTTTGTGCTGGTGACTTTTGTAGCTGAATGTCGTTGCTACTGCCTGTATGACAATACAAGGGTTTCAGCTAATATCCACGTCTTGTTGAACTGGGCACTATGTAAATATATAATGAGAAAGTCTTCTACATGCAAAGTGGTTGCATCCCAAATATGACTGACAGAGGTGGTTGATAGGAAAACTTTTCGGCCTCAAAGCTGAGCCTGTGAAGCAGTAATTTAAAATAAAAAAATCATCATGAGAAACAGTCTCATGTAAAATATTAAAATTGGGAAGGGAAGGTGAGAGAGGAATGCCTGGCACAGAGGAGGCCTGACCAGCTTCCTTCTCCATGTGGCAGACAAAGAATGAAGGTCTCTAGATTTCTCTCTACTGTAACATAAAATCCCAGTTAGCACGTACAGCTCATATTGGGCTAAGAAGCAGCTTGAGCTGGAAATCTGCCTGGCACTTGTCATTTCTGTGGTCCGCAGGCTGTTCCCTTGCCTGTCTCTCTGCACAGCAGTTAAATATTTTCTTACAAGTTGAGGCACCCAGGCTGCTGCTGGATGGGCTACACAGCCTGGGGCAAACTTTGCCATGACCCTGGTGGTTATTGCTGCGCAGCAAAGTGCAGCTAGTATGGCTGTGTCTGACATTTTTTAACAGAGAGGAAAAAAGTTTCATGTTTGTTAGTGGGCATCTGGCTGTTCTTTCACTTTGCACTCGCACACACATTTGATAAATGGAAGTAATTGAGAGCTGAAGCAAGACAGTGGATTTTTTAAGGTGATGTGAAACTGGTTTATGTTTTTCTTAAAAACAGGACTCTTAAATGTGATGACAGAAATCATGAAAGTAGCAGGGCTTTGCATACATTGATGTGGTTAATCTGGACAGTAAAAGTAATGTTAAAAAAAGGAGACCCCACAGCATTTTGGTATCTTTCCGTCTGAAGTTTATACGATGCCCAACACCTATGCAATGGATCTGAGGCCTGACATTTATTTAAACTCTTTGGGAGCAATATCAAACATTAATGGGGATTAGTGTTAGAACTGGTGTAAACATAGCAAACAATCTGCTGTAAGGGTATGCTCACATTTCCATATGTTATGTAGGTAAGCAGAGCCACCGCAGAGGAAAGAAACCCGGAGATGGAGTTCTCAGCTAACTGCCTAGGATCAGTAGAGGCAGTCACTAGTAGGGCACAACTATCTCATGATATCACTAGCTACATACTCATAAAATGCTCTGTCTAGAGCTGCAATTTAGTTTTGCAAAAGGTAAGAAAGATTTAAAGAGATGCAATTCCATTGTGTAAAACCACTAAAAAACAGATTAAAATGATTTAGTACTTCCAGGTGCACTGTAATTCTTGGCAGGAAAAGCTAATTCCAGGTGTGTAACTTCAAAAAAAAACCAAAAAAACCCAAACAAACTAAAAACAAAAACCCAACAAAAATCCAGCCCTCTTGTCAAATGTGGATAAAAACATCAAGTTAGAAAAACAGAAGCTAAACTAGGAACAAAGTCCAAAGTACAACTGCGGAAAGACAACCTCTCCATTGAAGAAATTATTGCATATAAGTGAATCTCTCTATTACCTGAGTAAACATAGCTTGATTCTGGGCATTATTTCAAAAGAGATAAAGCTTTGGCATGCATGAGCACATAGAAAGATGACATGCTCACAGTGGGAGGTATGAGGTGGGGTTTCTAGTAGTGCCAAAATTTATCTCACACATACATGCTTAGGGCCAGATCCAAAGCTGCTGAAGTAAGGAGCAAATCTTTCCACTGTCTTCAACTGGTTTTGTATTCAGCACTCACTCTCGCTAGGAGAAAGGGGAGGAGGAAATACATTTGTTTCCTTATTTTCAGCCAAATCGTTTACACATTTTTCCTCCTCCTTTTAAGCCTGGGGAACTCTTGTCATTAACTTCCTCAGGGGCAGGTCCTTAATGTGTAGATGAAAATATAAACTGTACCACAAAATGAAAAATACTGTCATACCAGCTAAAGTTATTTGCTTCAGCAAATAACACATGTGGTAAGGGATATTATTATTCCATAATAGAATACACATTGATTCATTTGGCACTTTTTTTTTAAAGGGTTTTTATTTATATGATGTGTTTATGTATAAATATGCATTGAATGCTTTTTAAGTCCTATTATGGTTTGGTTTTATTTCCACATGTTCAGATGAAATTACCATTACTGGGCCTAGAAACTTACTACACTAATGGAAGTTCTTAGAGTCGGTGCCAGTTTTATATCCTGCAGGGGTAGTTGCCACTATATTAATATCCTGCAGGTAAAGTTATTTTAAAAAAAAACCCTCAAGATATTTTTCAGGCCATATGCAATTAAATATAGTGTCACCCTTAGTATGTGCCACTTTTGCACCTGAATTAAGAGCCAGGGATCAGACCTCCAAGTACCAGATTAGACCTCCAAGTAAGTATGTTTTGCAGAAATTCATGGCTGCACAGAAGGAAAATGGGCATGGCAACCTTGTTTCCGCAAGATCTGTGTGAAAATTCTTTAAGAATCAGCATTCTCTCTCTGAAAGAATGGTTGGGAAACCTGGGCCCTCTGCTGCCATGATCAGGGCTGTGTGCTTGGTGCTGCACTCACCTGCTTTTGCTCCTGTGTATAAACGATTTTTCCTGTGCTGTAACCTCAATTTAACAAAAAGGGGGTAGAGAAACCCAATCCTTTGCCAGTCACTCCCTGATTTTCAGCACTGCAGTCAGCCGTGGGAGCCCAGGCAGGGTCATGTCCGTGCTGGCACATTGGCATTTCCGTGAGGTGAGAGTGACACGCAGGAGTTAGGGAAACCTTTCCGCCTTTGCCTTGGGACTGCTGGGCTGGGTGGCCTTTTCTTGTGGCAGAGGAGCAACAAGGTGTGACGGTGCACAGGGCCAGGCAATTAACAGCCCAGCTGGGATTGCACAGGGCTTTCTGGGGCCTCTCCTGTTCCCACACAGCTATGAGCACGGAGCAGAGGGGAGGGCACTGTTCATTGCATTTCTCTTCTCGCTGCTGAGATCCTTATCTCAAAGCAGAAAGGAAAGTAAAATGTCCAGTTTTGTCACTGTTTGAGTGCTCTGTGATATCTAGTTCAGAAGGCCCTGATTTTATTGCCATGGCATTGCTGTCAATTAGAAGTTGTGGCTTTGCCCAAACTCCAGCATTAGGGCAGATGGGGTCCAAAGTGGAGTTAAAGGTGTGTCAAACATAGCATGAAACTGCTTTGGGTTTGTGACATTGTGATAAACCTGTTTTCCATTGAAAAACACTGAGGAGAGGTATAATTCTTAACTATCATTACAGACTCCCCAGACTATTAAGGCTGCATAAATATTAAAGGCTTGTTATTTACATTAGAACCATTATCTTTATAGATATCGGTGCTTGTTAAATGACTCATAATGCATAATTCATTCAACCAATCCTGCCCTTTTCTCTGTTTATTATTCATCTGCAAATAGACTTTGATTTTTACAAATTTGCTCATTATTCATATTATTCCAGGCTCTCTACACAAACATATTTTAGCGGTCTCCTTTGCTCGAAACCTATTGTCTCCTACCCTATTTTTATCAATTTGCTTCTGTTGTTACTTGCAGAGTGTAATTGAACATTTAATAACAGACCTGAAACTCCAACTGACTTTAATGAAGATTTACAGGATAGCTCTGGGGATTCATGATGATGCTTCTGCTGATGCCATGCAGCCATTGACAGGACATGGTCTGCAGTCGTTTATACAGCAGGCTCTGCCTTCTATTCCTACTTGTTGGAAACATAATAATCCATGGAGTTCTGCAGCACGTGGCCAGGTTCTAAAGTCTGGGAAATTAATTTGTGTGTTTATGTGCAAAGCAAGCAGAGCAAGGCAGATTTCCCTGCACCACAACACGGTGTAGTTCAAGGAGAGAGCACCAGAACGGGATTTCAGATATCTGGTTTAGGTCTCCAGCCAAACATTTCCATGCACAGTCGCCTCTCCATACGCCTCAGGTTTCTCTTCTGCACATTGGTATCAATGTTGCTCGAGGAAGATCTTGCTCTGCCGAGGCCTGGGCTGAAAAATGCTTCTGGCATCTAACTTTAGGCACAATTATTAACTTGCTTCCCCTGAGCTTTCTGAAAAGAGTTGTGAGAAGTTTCTCCACTGATTTCTATTTTTGGGGCTGCTGTTCAGAAATGTCTCCAAGTTGATCCCTCACTCCCTCTTGGAGGATCTGGATAAAGTCAATATTTCATAGCTTGGGTGAAGTGCCTGAAGAAATACTGCCAGGCTTCTAGAAGCAGAAAGTAGCTCAGGAAAAAGAGTATAATGTGTTTGTCTCCAATCTAAGTACTTTGATCTGTAAGATAAGAACAGTTAACAAATAACAAAAAGTTGTCTTTGTTTTCAATTCAGTTTGTCACTATTAATCATTAGATTGTTTTGGATGAACTTCTGAGAAGTTGCTATCTGCACTATGAGGAAAAAAAAATAAAAACCATAGAGTAAAAAAAAAAAAAAAGTAGGAAGGAAGTAATTTGTTATCTGAGTCTGCAAATAAATGATTGTAACAATCTCAATTATTAAAATTCTTTAAAATGCTTGAAGAAAAATGAAATTCCTAAAGACTTTTAGAAAAAAACCCAGAAGTGTACACTTTGACATTTTTATGATTTCAGAGTGAAGTTTCAGGGCAAAGGAGTCAAAATGAAGACATTTTTGTTTAAGTTTAGTTTGAAATACAGTTTTTTGTTTTGTTAGCAAAAAAAAAGACTTAAATTTTTTTTCTGATGATTGCTTTCTCTGTTATAGACTGGTCTCAATAACTCTCTTTTTTTACTGGAAGAAAATGAAGAGAAATTATTAGAAATACTGAAATCTTGGAAATGGAAAAAAATAAGAACATTAAATTGGACTCAGAATCTTCTCTTTTTCTTCTAATTTTTCAGCTAGAAAAATATGACAAATGGTCCTGAGCGAAATCATCCTCTAAGTTTCTAATATTTCTTATCTTAAACATTAAAAATGGGGTTTTTTTGTCCACTTGTGTTCTTCATGTTGTCTGGTTTTTCTGTTTTGGTTTGGTTTTTTTCCCCATGCAGTATCTTTGCCCCTGGGATGTGTTATGGGGATAAAGGGTAGTTTGGATTCACTTCTGGAGTTCAGAACCCAAACTCCACCCGAGCACTGGAGGAGCAGCAGCACCTGAGTGCATTGCAGTGCCTGATGTTGCAGTTCTGATCCGAGTTTAGAACGCCCAGGATCTCAGCCCACTACACTCAGCAGAAATTCTGTGATTTTCTTCATACCTATCTCAGATTCAACTGATAATGAGTTATGAAAAGAAGTCCATGGACTGTAACAACCTCCAATCCTGGTCTCTTGATGAGCAGTGGAAGCATGAAAAGTAAAAAACCACGATAAGTACTGCTCATTTCCACCAGTCCTCATTCATCTTTCTGCTTTCTTCTCTCCTTATACCATGAGTCATCCAACATTTGGTGCCTGAGGACTCCATGAGGAATTTTGTATCCCAGTCACTTTTGTGCCTTCCTTATGCAATGCATTCACATAAGCCCTGAAAGCACAAAGGACCCCTGGCCAAAATGGCTCAGCTTCCTTCCCGGGGTGTCAGGGAGCCAGGAAGAAAGGTTTGTTCAAGGTCTTGGCTCCCTCTCCTGGCTGGCTCTGCAGCAATTTTAAATGAGATTTTAGCCCTTCAAAAAATTGGTGTTTGCTTACTGCCAATGCACACTTGAAACAGGGGAGAAGAGCACTCTTGTGATGAGATTCTGGTTTAAGAAAAATAAAATTAGAAAGCTGGAAGCTAATCTCACTAAAAATATGTTAAGTAAAATCATCATGTTTTTTATATAGACTATTTGAAAATGTTTTATTTCTGCCAAGATTTCTTGGAACACTACATATATAAGAAAAATGGTCTTTTAAAATTTTTGTTTGTTTTTCTGGATTACCTGCATTTTCCTTCTGACCCGCAGGCTCTAGACTTCTACTTAATAAATGTCCCAATACAAGCTGTGTGCTATCCTTAAACAGTGGTAGCATTCCCCCTACCTGCTAATTGCTTTATTTGTCCTTACTCCTTCCGTTCCCTCATCAACAAAGGCTTTAGCATAAAGGGCAATGAGGTAGAACATGACAAGGAGAGTGGGAGCCAGAAGAGTGAATACTTCTGTAATTACACAGTAGCCTGGAGTAGCTCTTCTCAAATCAATTATGTAGCCTGGATAGCCCAAAACTCTGAGGACAGAGCCCTTGTTTTAATTTGCCTATGGAGTTATGTGCTCCAATAATGGGCAAAATTCTTCCCTTGTTACCAGTTGCCTTTTATCGGAATCCACATAATTCCTTCCTTATTTATTTTTCTTTAATTACTTTATTAATAGTACATTGTATTTAGCACAGCTACAAACCAATCATTGCAAAATTCTTTGCCAACATTACCAAATGAATTTTTACCTTGTCTTGTTGAAAAGGTAGTGCCACATCCATTTTTCACCAGGAAAAAATGAGGCAAAAGATTGTAATGGGAAGCGATTACAAAAAGCAAATGGAAAATCATCTATAAAATCCTGACAAAATGTAGTTGCAAAGTAAATTGTCAGATAAACTAAGAATGTAACTCAGCAATCAAAATATTTATCCTAAATTCTATGCTTACTGTGCACTCCTCAGATTTATCCTTCTTGGGGCTTTATAACAGGCATAAACCAAGATGGTAAAAAAGCAAAGTGTTGCCATTGCCAAGAAAATTTCAGTAGTTTTGTAGACTTATTTTTGCTGTTACAGAAGAGTTTACTAAACAGAATATTGCACGTAACAGGGACAGTACTGGATTAAGGAGAATGAGCATCTTTATTGACAGCTGATTTCACAACTCATCTTCCAAAGGCTCTAGCTTGTTGTTATAGAAATCAGTGTCAGAACTTGCTTGGTATCAGTGACTGGGATTTGGCCCATGTGATGGTCGCTGTTTTCATGTGTTTCTCATTTCTTCTTTTCCTGTGGGATGCAGAGCAGAAGCCATGTCCAAATGCCTGTGAAAGTTTGGAACTAGGCAAAACTTTGCTTTGGATTCCTATTCCCTTCATAAATAAACTCCCAATATATCATGAGCAGTCTGAGTCCTGGATGTTTTATTTAAGCAATGGCTTCAGCAATGCTCTAACTTAGGGAAGGAAATACTTTTGATGACACATTTAAAAGGCATTACAGCCACTGCCTGAAAGGAGAAAGGAGGCAGAAGGGAGGGCAGTGAAGCTATTCAGGTAACTGGTTCTTCAATAACAGGGGTGTATATGCAATAACAGAGGTGAGGGCCCAAAGTGAAATTTTTGGCAAAATTTTGATTAACTGAAACACTGAAAAAAATATTTCATATTTCACAGTTTGAATCTTTCTAGACATTTCTAATTATGTGCAATCAAATTTAGATTGAAAACATTTTCAGACTCTTAGCTAGAAAAGAGATGAACTCAATACCCATTCATGAAAAGTTTGTGATCATGTGTATTTGTCAGTGGAAAAGGTTTATCTGGAAAAAAAATGTGTCTGGCTCTAGTTGTACCGTTATCTGCATAACCTGTAATGGAATAACTATAGCTATAGAAAGACTTTTGTTCTTTTTGGCATAGCTGATCAATTAGATGTGTAGGATGGAGTTACAAAAGCTCTTACAGTTTGCAGGAGTTGCTTTGCTCTTCATGGCTCTGTGAAAAGCACAGTGCTAGAAATGATGTTACAAGGAGTGAATGATATTTTGAAAACCCAGTTGTTCTTCTTTATGTCGTGTAGCTAAAGCCCTCAATTGCCACTGGTTTCCCATAGGATTTTGATGGCACAGAAACACACATGAAGGGTCAATCCTCACTTCAGTCTGCCTTGGTGGCAGAAAATAAAGGCAATAATGTTATGACTGTTCACAGGGAGTTAAGGGTCAAGCTATTTTTTCTTCTGGTTTGGTTTGGGGTTTTGGGTGTGTTTTATTTTCAATCAGCTTTTTAAATTCATTTTTATTTTTGATACACTCACCATCACTATATCATCTTTTCATTAGCAACCCTCATTGGCCATAAGTAACTTACCCAAAACCTCTGAGGAGGTCTCTGAGAGAGCTGGGAACTGAACCTTTCATATCTGTAATGACAGTCAGTGCACACTTCTAGATAGGGAATAGATGTAAACCTTCATTCAAAATCCATGTCAGGTTCAAAAACACCCTTTAAAAGACAGCTGACCTACTGTAGGATTACAGTTTCAGGTGAAGCAAGCCAGAGCCAGAGCAGGTCCTTACTGAATAACCTGCTGTGTGCAAGGTGAAAGCAGCACAATTTCAAGGCTGTATCCACTTAGAAAGTCCAAGGATCCATGGAGAGAGACTAATCGACAGGGAATGAACCAGTACATCTTGCAAGATTTTACTCTAGTCAAGTTGGGTGCCAGTAAAATTGTCTCAAGACGCAAGAATGAAAAGTTCAGTAATTTATTTGTGAATAGAAGTCCAGTGCAGCCTTGTCGGTGCAGCGTCACCTCCTGTGCCCAAGCATCCAGCCATGTCAAAAGGCAGCACCTTTTCTTTTCTGTAACTCATTAAATTTTACTGGAAAAATACAAATGCATTATCATCCTGTTTTTAATTTGCCATGTTAGTCACTGCTGTGACGTCCAGACGGTCAAGAGAGCAGGGAATAATTGTCATTTGGAAAGAGACAGTATTACACAGATGGAAATCACCCCTGTAAGGATTTATAGGAAAACAATTGGTGCAGTATGGTGTCCAGCTACCTCCCCAACAACTGCTAATGCATTTGTGAAGGCATTAACACATTAAAGTTTGAGCTTGGCTCCCCCTTATCTTAGAACAGCCACCAAATGGCATTCTTGCAGTATTAACTTTCTGTCACTTCCAGCTCAAGATGTGACCTAGAGTAAAAGGCTTCCTATCATCCCATTAGCTCCCTTAACTACTCTCTTTCAATGCATGTTAATTTTGTGTCTTCATTTCACAGTGCACAACTAGAAAATAAATAGAGACTTGTATTAATATTCCTCCAATTAAAAGAAAACATTTGCATTGTCAAAGCTAATAAATCCGACTTTGAAATTCCTGGAAAGTTCAGAAGCACTCAGCCCTACCACACGGGCTGCAGGCAGGTGCAACACAAGTATTTTCTCGCTCATATATCACTACATTTGCTAAGTTACAAAGCAAATATGAAAGAGTTCTCTATTTCTTTAAACATTTGCCTCTTTTTTTGTAGCCATGTGCTGCACGCACGCTGATATAACACCCACCATCCTTTAAAGACTCCCTCCCACCCAAACCAAGATTGATTTCTAGAACTTACAAACTCTTGCCATCCCCCCAGCCTGCAGCCTGTCCTGGGAGACAGGGGCTGTGTCCTGATGATCAGAGGCTCAGGCAGCACCTGGCAGCCCCAGGCAGCTCTGCCTGCACTGGGGCCACAGCTGGACAGGCAGAACTCCCCTTTCTGCTCCCCCCAGCCCGCAGGCAGAGAGCAGGCAGTACCTCCACTTGGTACTGCTGCTGCAGGAGTTACAGAGGAGTTACAAACTGCAGGCAAAGTGACACAAGTTACTTGATGTTGAAGGTCACAACTTAAGAGTAGTAAACATGACAAAATGTTGATGAGAAATAATACATTAATAAATTTCTGAGTGGCCAGTCTGACCTGTGGAAATGCACAGTTGCGTTTTTAGCTGATGTGCATGACTTTTTTCCTTTGCCAGCACAAGCATCTCTCCACCTCTGTGCTCTTACAAGAACTTTTTCTCTGGGAGGTGGAAGGTACAGGGGTTGGCAGAGAGCAAATGCAGCCAGTGGAGATCTCCTTCAGGTTATAGCTGGATCCAGAGGTTCAAAACTTGTAAGGGAAAAAGGGGCTACAAGCAGCCCGAGCACTCTGGGAAACAGCATCTTTATCACTTGGAAAGCAGAGAAAGCTGAGAAAACTAAGCCTTCCTTCATCCAAATCTTTTACCTTTGAGGGCTGGGGGATTTTTGGTGTTGTTTTGTTGGGTTTTTTTTAATGGGGAAAAGGCTGAGGCTGGGGGGATGGAGAGCAAAAATGCTGACCTTAATTAATGGAAGGCCCACTAGAGCCGAAGGAAAGGGTTTGGCTCTCAAGGCCTGGGCCTCCCCCTGAGCCTCTCCTGGGTGTAATGAGAGAGCTCAGCTTCATTACTGGCAGCTGAGGGGAAGGGTCACTGGGGCTGGATTTGCAGGGCCCTCATTGAGGGATCACTCCATGCTGAGAGAAGCTGGCCATGCTCTTGGACACCTGGTCATTAACATTGCTAATTAGCGGCCATTAATCAGGGCCCTGGGTTTTTTGTTGTGTGTCACCGGCTCAGAGGAACCAAGTGAATAAGAAGATTGTTTCATTACCTCCACAAGAGGTGGAATGAAAGCAGTTCCCATCAGCTCAAGATGAGCTGAATTAAGGGAAAGGTTAGACAACAATTTAAGATGAGCTGCCAAGGGGGAGCTGGGGGACCTGAGCTGTCCTCTGAGAGGAAAACCAGTCACCTATAATTAATGAAATCTTCCACAACCTCACTCTAATCACCGTGTGAGCTTCTCACTGAAAAAAACCACCTATCTTTCACATCGGAAGAACCCTAACTTATCTGTTTATGAAATCTTAGTCCTTAATTCCATAGGATTTTTGTACCATATATATATAAATATACATACACACAAAAAATGCCAGGATATACCTAGGTATACATTCACATAGGGTGAGTGTGTCCCTATGTTTGTTTCATAGATTAACCTGAGTCAGCAAGGATGGTTTTCACACAGCCAACCCTACTGGCAGGGGGAGGGGGGACAACAAAAATCCTGTATTAAAAAGTATCCAGACTGTATTTAAAATTTTTATCTAAATGTTTGCATTTTATATGCTCTGGCTCAGAAAGCACTGAAGAGATCTGGTGGTTTTTAGAGGCAGAATAATTGAAAATGAGTTCTGTTTCAGAAGGTTAAAAATGACATGGGAAAAGTGATAGTTATTGGCATACGTAGGAAAAAGTAAAGAATTTAATTAGCAACCAGATTGTTAAAATGCAGTGTTCTCCTCCCATGCTCCATTGTCTAACTTTTGTGGAACAGGTGTCTAATTTTCCTAATGGGATACATTTTAATTGACAAAGTAGTTTGATTGCTTCACACCAATTTTCAGTTCCTTACTTACTTTTAATATAATAAACTCTTCTATTTCTACAAACTCAGATGCCCTCTGGAAAGTAATTAGAAGCAGGTTTTATCTGCCTGTCTTTTTTTATAAACCACTTTTTGATTTCTAAAACCAACTAACGAAAAGCTTGATTTGTTCTGCTGATGTGTGAGAGCCAGTAACTTTTAGTCATATGCACTGAGCATTTCAATCAAGTTGTTTGCATATCCATTCATTTCAGAAAGACTCTCAAAATGGATTACAAACATTTAATTGTAAGAGGAATAAAATAATTAAGGCAGTACAAGTGGAAGTTAAAAATATGCCTAAGGATTCACAACAGTTATTGGATCATTCTCATCACGGGGCATAAATTCCTTCTTGTAGTTTCAAAGATCTTTATTCAAGTAGGCACACTGCCTTTCATAACAACAGAAAGTAAAATCGTGTTTCTTATGTATGTGATTCTCTTTGTAGAGCTGTGAGATTGGTTAAAATGTCCATAAAAGTAATCTTTGGAGCATTGCAGCTGGTCTGGAATTCTATAATATGATTTCTGGGACTTCATGGGAAAGTTGAAGGCTCAAGGGGAAATTACACAATGAACAGCTGAGAAAAAGTTGCATTCTGGCACAGAATCATGCAAATGGGGCACATTCTTCAGTTTTCTCATGACGGATTGTCTCTGAAACTACTGAGCCAAGTTGCTGAAATGCTAATGAAGGAGAAGCATCAATGAGCGGTGTCATCCTGGGGGCTTTCTGAAGGGGACAGAGTAGAGATGGAGGGAGGGGGTGAGGGGGAAGGAAGGAAGGAAGAAAAAAATGAAAAGAAATGGAGCAGGAGTTTCAAATATTGGGGCTGTCTTCCTCTTAAAATTAAACGGAGGGGGTTGGGAAGAAATTGAGCTGTGATGAACTCTGGTGAACACGTTGCTCTCGGCTTATAAAATGAATAAAAGCACTTAAAAGATAGAGTTTGGCTTTGACTAGGGGCAAGTGTGTGGGCGCTGCTAACATGGGGAGCCACCCTTCTGTTTGATACATGAGACGGGTGTAGGCCCACAGGAAAGCCTGAGGGAGGCACACAGATGTTTGAGGGACACCAGTGCAGGGAGCATGGGAGACAAACGGGAGGAGCTGGAAGCCACGGTGCAGCAGGAAAACAACGACATCCTTGCCATCATGGAGCATGGTGGGATGACTCACACAACTGCAGTAGGTGACTATAAACTCTTCAGAAGGGCCAGGTGAGGAAGCAGAGGTTGTGGGTAGCCCTGTGTGTTAGGAGTGGTTTCACTATCTAGAGCTTAGTGATGGTGATGATAGGGTTGGTGTTTATGGGTAAGAATCAGCCAGTGTGTGTGCCCAAAAGCCAACGGCACTTGGTTTGTACCATCAATAGTGTGGCTAGCAGGACCAGAGAAGTGACTGTCTCCTGTACTCGGGACTGGTGAGGCCGCACCTCACAAGGCCTGTGTCCAGTCCTGGACACACAAAAAACATTTAGAGGCTGGAGTGAGTCAAGAGAAGGGCAACAGAAGGGAGAAGGGTCTGGAGCACAAGTCCTGTGAGGAGCAGCTGAGGGAGCTGCTTTAATCTGGAGAAAAGGAGGCTCAGGGGTACCTTATCCCTCTCTACAACTCCCTGAATGGAGGCTGTAGCCAGGTGAGCATTAACCTCTTTAAAGAACAAGGCATAAGACAAGAAGAAACGGCTTCAAGTTGCATCAGAGAAGGTCTAGATTAGATATTGGGAAATATTTCTTCACTGAAAGGGCTGTCAAATGCTACCCAGGGAAGTGGTAGAGCCTCCACCTCTGGAGGTGTTTAGAAGTGCAGAGAAGGTGCTTAGGGATGTGCTTTAGCAGACGACTCAGCAGCGCTGGGTAATGGTTGGACTTAATGATCTTAAGGATATTTTTGCCACCTAATAATTTCTATGATTCTAAGGAGAACAGGATCCTATTGCAAAAATGTGGGGGAATGGAGCCGGCCTTTTACTTGTCTCTAAAAAAAGTTACTATTTGCAATTTTTAAAAAAGCCCTTTTATCATGGCACAGAATTTATGCACTTCTTTTTGTAAAGCAAAACAGTTCATTTTCCCATGGATGGGTGAGCTTTATAACCAGATAGCCCCCAGCTCAGCTACCAAGGCTCCTTAAATATTTGGCTTACAAGTACTGGATCTTGAAGAACCTTTATATTAAAAATACCCAGCAGACTACATTTTGCAGACTTTCAAAATTGTTCTGTTCTCTCTCAGGCCCCAGTGTAAATGTCCAAAGGTCTCAGAAAGTTGGTAGTGAGCTATTTTGAACATCTGGCTGGTGGTTGTTTCCCGTAAGTGGAGGAGCTGCCTGGTGGTGAGAACTTTAAAAAATGGCCCTCAGCACTCCAGATGCAACACGTGTTATTCAAGCTTGTGGAAGGGCTGTGAAAAGCTGGCAGTCACAGAGGAACAAAATCCAGTCATCTGCCCTTTGTCCTCATTGCTGGTGAGAGTAGAAAATTAGTAGGTGTTTAAGTGTTGTGCAGACAGGAGGAAACCAAACTCAGCGTTTGGGTCAGCGTGAGGCAGGGCTGTGCCGTGGATGTGTCACTGGACCAGTGCTCTGAAGCTCTAGGTATTGACCTACTTTAAAACCTCTGGAAAGTCGTATAACCCGTTTTTGTTTCCTTTTCCACTTTTTTTCCTCAATGTGTCTATTTAAATTTGCTGAAATTAAGGTAACTATCTCTTCCTATGACTTTTTATGTTGACTAGCAGAATGAGGCCCCAGTTTTACCTGGGTTTTTCCAGTGCTGCTCTAATACATACAGAGATAAAACGAGTAGAGAGCAATTGCACAAAAGATGAAACCTGCCATATGAAATCTTTCAGACCAGTTTGGGAATGGCTGTATTGAACCCACAGCAGTTAGGTGTGTTACTGTTGTGTGTAATTGTGCTTTAATTGACTGCTTTAATGGTGGTTTTTACTGCTTTGAAGCCTCAGCAATACTTACAGCCTTAGTTTCACAAGCAGCTCTTAAATATGGTACAGGTGTTTGCAAATGCAAATCACTGGGTGGTGTCTGCCGGCCCACATACTGCTGTTATTTATTTACATCTTGTAGCATTATTACAGAATCCCAGAGCTCTGGGCACGGAGCAGGACTTGTGCAAGCACTGGTTTCCATGATGCTGCAGTGATGCCAGAGACAGCAGAGAGATGTAGGCAGGCTGGGGACACCAGAACTCTCCCCGTAGCAGCAGGTTGAGGGTGGCATCACCACCCTGGCGAGTGAGGTATTGCCCACCCCTTTGAGTTGTTTGGTGGGACAATTTTTGAAGATTTATCCTCCTAAGGGAGAGGCAGAGCCCAAAGATATTTTTGACTGAAATCATCACAAGGACCAGAATTGACCAGGAGCTGGGTTGTCCATTTGATACTTACTGAGTGAATGATATGGGGACAGGACCAGCTATGGAGGAGACACTTGAAGCACATGTGAGGAGACCTCTTTGGGAAACTGACCCTGGCACTGCAAGGAGTTAAAGGAGGGGAGAAGGGAGCAGCTCCTCCCTCATACAGTCCCCACAGACACACACCTATAGTGCTGTTTACCTGCAGGGAAGGGCTGATGGCAACACAGAGCTGTACACATTGGACTACAGAGCCTTTCTTATTCCTGCGTGATATTTCAATGACTGTAATTAATGTGATTATGGATGCCATTCCTGCTTTGCAGGCCTCATGTCACTTTGGCTGAGTCCAGCCCCTCCACATGAAGCCCCGTCCTTCTGTGCAGTGGTGTCCCAAGTGAGACGGGGCATGCTTGCCAAGGACCTCTGCACCCTTCCCGCTACTGCAGACATCTCCCAGCAGCTCTCAGATCCCACCCTGCTCCCAGCCTGAGCATACTGCCCCTCAGAGACCCTCAGCACCAAGTTGTGACTGTGCCAAATGAGACATTTGCTCTTCCTTCATTGCTGGCCTTTCTGAAATATCTTCCATACCTCTGCATGTGACAAAAGAATTCTCACCTTCTGAAAATCCTGTTTGTGCTGCTGCTTCCTGTCACTGGTTTCCCAAGCCAGGTCTGTAACTTCCTGATTTGCTGTGTAAGGATTGTTCTTGCACCCCATCTGTGCTATTAGAAAAGCTGGTAAGTGCTGAGATGAAAATATGAGCTGTTTTCTGTAGGATGGCTCTAAAAATCTGTAACCGCTGGAAAGTATGTGTGCATTGGGAGGAGAAAGAGAAAGAAAAGGCAGTTGGATTTTATTGCTTTGATTTAAATAAAAAATGGATTCTTCTTTAAGAGCTGAAGGTTATTTGGTGCTTAAGATTTTGCAATGTTCTACTCAAGCAACACTGAAAGAGTAAACAAACAAATTACAGCAAAACAACCAGAATGCAGGACAGGTGATCATGGGGCAAAGCAGGTCAGTATTAAAAAAAAAAAAAGAATAATCCATACATAAGTAAACATGGATGAAAAGGGAAGCCTGAGAGCACAATTAAGGCCACAATCTAGGACAAAGGAGAAAGCTCCTATATTAGCACCCAAAGTTTTGATTGCATCTAAAGAGAAAAAAACCCAAAACTCAACATTCTTTATCTCTCAAACGGAACTTTTCCAAAGTCTGTAGATGTAGGTAAGAAATTTTGTTCAAAGGGTCATCTCAAATGCTGTATTGTACACAGCAGTGTGATTACAGTGAACAAGAATTAGGAGATCCTAAAACACGCTGACAGCCTCTAACATGCCTTATTGTGCTCCAGTGCTCCAGCTCGTATGGTACAGTCAGGGGACCACACACAGTTCATAACAGTCATAATGGAAAATTGTACGGGCTGGTCTAGCTAGGCATAATTGGATGGGCAAGAAATTGAGTTTTCCAGCTTTCAGAGTTGTTTACTTGACCTGTTTTAATTTTAGTTGAGATGGAATAATTTGTTTCTCCAGGAAATAGCCAGGATTTGTCACTTTTTAGCCTAATAAATCTCACCTTCAGGAGTGTCTCTATGAAGTTCACATTTCTAATGGCAAAGAATGCAAACTCTTTTGACACAACAGATTAAATCCAGAGTAGTTTTACAACTAACAGCATTTCCACTGAACCAATTGAACTGCTTGAAAGTTTTATAGGAACCAACACTGAGGTTTTTTTTGGTTGGTTTTTTTTTGGTTTTCTTTTTTCACAATATCACTTGACCTGCTCTCTCCCACTCTGCCAGCCTGCAATTTACTTCTTCTGACATATCCTTAATGCAAGTCCTGGTGTGCCAGTGTCACCTTGAATTATGTTTATTTTGAAAGCTTGTGGACATCCCTGTTGGCACCCCCCGGGAAAAGCACTTTTGGACTGACTGCTGAGAATTACTATTGGACTGTGTTTTTTTCGCTCCAAGTCCAGCAGCTCTTGGGGCTGAAATTTGAGAAGAGGCTACCAAGCCATTTTTAAAAACACAGGGGTCTTAAGCCATGCAACTTTGTAGGCAAACATACCAGAGGCTGCAGAGCTCAGAGTTGTTAGGCATTTTTAGGCAAGTATGTGTTTATAAAACAATGTAATAAATAAGGAGGGTTTGCACCAGGACAGTGTCTTTTGGCTGGGTCATTGTCATGGTGCATTGGATTCTGACCACGCTCAGCTGGCCTGCATAGCTCAGGTGAAAGTTTTTGCCACTCCAGTTTTGGAGTGATTGAAAAAAAGCCATAAAAAGGTGTGAAACTCAGCATCCTGACATATGAGCCATGGCCCAAGAGAAGAGCTGTCCCCAGAGGGCACTAATGCTTTGGGGTGCTCCTCATTGCCAGAAATGTCTTTGTCGTCTTAGATAGAATGGCACAGCCTTAGTCTGACATCTCAGTCTGAATTCACTTATCCAGTACCCAAAATTAGGTGGGTTTTTTTTTTACCTTTCCAGTTTTGTGTCAGACTCTTGAGATTCGTTAAAGTCACTGTACACCAGCACCGTTTTCCAGCAGCACTCTTGCAGTAGGGTTATTGGAGCTTATGAGACTTTAAACTTTTTAATTTTAAATTTTTTTTTAATGGTCAGTTTAGCAGGGGTTTTATTTATCAAAACGTGGGACTGCAGCACAAAAGAAAGATCTCAAAAACGTAAAGCTTTGAAAAATATCACAGTTGGCATAAGCCAGGAAAATAAGCCATTTTAAGGCAAACTGAAAAAATTTCTAGTAATTGAATCATGCTGGAACCTCCTCCCCACTCCACTCCCCTCTGTCTGAACCACACTCGTCCGTTTGGACCCTGGTGTGTTACCAGGGCACTCTGGAAGAAACTTGTCTGGTCTTCCAAACTGATTTGAGTTTCTCTGACTCAGTGGAAAATTTGCCTTGACTTCATGGCAGCTGGATCAAGCTTTCTGCAACTAAATAAAGGATCCCATTTTCCAGGGTTTTGTATGGTGTCTCAGCACTGCAAAATCTGTTCAGGTTATTAAAAATAATTATGTCATCAAAGTTATTTTTATTCCTTTATATTTTTGCTTGAAAAATAAAACAGAAAAAAAAGCATAAACTCATTAAGCCCTAATCTAAAACAAAAGTTTAGAGCCAAATGTCCATGTTCAGTCTTTTCATTCTTTAAACAACAGTGTCCTATTAGACAGAGATAACACATAAGGGGTACAGATGACAAACAGCACATTCATAGGATCTGTATTCACTCTCAACAGAAGGGAAAACGAAGTGTGTATTTACCAGTAATTAATATGTTAACTAGTGTTTGGTGAAATCCATAATATGATTTAAAAAATAAGAATTCCTGGATTACAGGGAAGAGCAATTACCTAAATAAAAGCAACTGAAAAGTTGTCCTGAGGTATATAATAATAATAATAATAAAGATCCCCCTCCGCAGTGGGAAATGATTACACAGTAATCCATGCCACTTAGTCAAATATCAGAAAAGGATCCCATAGACCCATAATTAGCAATATAACAAGCAGAGCCTTGAGAAAACAAGCTGGTCCTCAAGACAATAATCTTCATTGCTAGCACCCATCCAACAGCCTTCGACTCAAGGAGTGAAAGAGGCAGGCGAGACAATAAAGGGACCTAAGAGAGCCAGCAGGAAAGTTCCCCGTGTGCTGCTCCGAGTGGCCTTCAAGGGGGTAAAAAGAGGAGAGGTAGGAGGGGGCAAGGCAGTCATGCGCTCCCCTCCCTAAAAAGAATGAAAAAGAAAGGAAAAGAATCCAAGTTGCTTCTGCAGAAGCTGCCTAGCGACACACAACTAATTACTACGACCGGTGCCCTGTTAGCAGATCTTGTTATCAGTAAAAATAATAATAAAATGAGCCCTAGCAGTCTGGATATCTGCAATTACAGTGTGAATTGCATGAGAGGATTATATGAAGTGCTCTTGGCATGGAGGGTGGGGGACCAAGGCGCTTCAACTTGAGAGCAGAAAGCAGCTGCTTTGGGGCTTTGCACCTGCTGCTCACCAGGCTGTTTTCACCTCTAGACGAAAACAGGCTTCTCTCTCCTCCTCTGTCTCCTTTCTTTTCACACAGTGCACAAATGTAAAAACAGAGAAGGATTTTTCTTTAAAAAATTTAAAAAAAATAAAAACGAGGAGAAAAAAAGGGGGAGAAAATTAAATTGTCTTCTTAAAGAAGTTTCTCTGAAGCAACATGAGGGGCACCTTAGGGCAGCCAAGGGGAATCTGAAGATGGAGTGTGGGGCCAAAGAAACAGGCAAGCGGCTCCATTTTAATGCAGAGGCAGCAGACAGAGTGCGATCTGAGATTGGCAAAGTTTCAATGTAAATCCAGGGGGGCAAGGGGGATGGGGCTGGGATGAGAAGAAAGGACTCTTTTACTGTTTCATGCTTCTAAGTCCTGCCGATCAGCATAAGCTCAGCTCGACATTCTGGGAATAGCAATGAGGCACACACAACAATCAAAACACCCTAAATCTGTTTGATGATTCAGACACTTCGTGCATCTGCACCGACAAAATGGGACTTCAATTAAATAACTTGCAGATTTCCACAGAGGGGGGAAAAAGTCGGGGGAACATGAGGATTTTTAATTAGTAACTCTGAATACAAGCCGTTTTTTTAATTAGGTGTTTGCACTACCACTTTATTCTTAAAGGGAGATTTGTAAGCGCATGGGATTGTTGTGAAAGAAGATCCTGGACAGTTTGTTCCTAACATTTTGTTGCAACCTGCATTTGCTCCTAAACAGCTTTTCTTTAGCAAAGGAACTCAGCTACAACTCCAAGCAGCTTGTTCAAATGAAGGCTGAGATTTTTTTGGAAGTTTTAAGTGCACACACACATCTGTAAATACATATAAGTGTATATGTAGTACCCAGAGTAGGTTTCAAGGCCCTGAAAAAGAGTTTTCTTGTGTTTCTGTGTTTCAGATTACTCTCTGTGACTAATCTAGTTAAATATATATATTATATATAACTGTGCTGTAGGCATTATATACATAACTGCACAATACACAGGGTTTAAACTGAGATAGTAGAAGTTTGTCACAGAGTTGAATGAAATTCCCATATGACTGCACTGCTCTGCAGCCACCACTTTTAGAACAAACCACTAATGATTGCAAGCTTCAGAGTCTGAAAAATGATGGGTGAAATCCCAGGCCCTTTGAAGTCATTGAGTGCTTTTCATTCACTATTGGGGTCAGGATTCATGCTCAAAATCTCTCGAGTGTGTGCTGGCATGGCACAGTGATGTACAGGTCTCTCACATGCACATGAACCTGCAAAATCTGCTGTGAAAAGGCATCCTCCCTGTGGCAGGCCATGGTTTGTGGAGCCTTGGAAGACACATTTGGTCTTTTAGTAGACAAACCACTTGGGACACTAGATTGAGGACACTTCTGTGGTAATTTGAAAAATGTGGCCAAAGAGAAAACTGAGGCATTAACGTATTTTTGCATATTTATCTCTCAGTTCTTGGACTTCCTTTTTTTTT
>VXBU01001145.1:773713-801253 GCA_013400315.1 Bombycilla garrulus | reverse complement strand
TTTTTTTTTTTTTTTTTTTTTTTTGACAAAACACTTACAATGCTGTGGAAGAGATTAAAAGTTGGATTTCTCAACACCCACCCGACCCTCCCCCGCCTTTTCCTCACAGGGGTACAGCAAGATCATATAAAGAGGGACCATGATCATTTATCCAAATGCAAACAAACCTAAGTATGAGGATTTACCACAGCCTGACTTTCTTTTTTAAAAAAATTATTTCATGTGTTAATACAAAGACTATTTAGCAAAAGTAGAATGCCAGGATTTGCATATGAATAGGTACCTAAAGATCAACGAGATCAACTCATTAGGGCCTGAACATCTAAACATACGAAAGTCAAAGAGGCCAGAGCTCAAGAGCCCGGCTGCTGAGATTCCCAGTGACTAATCCAAGCAAATCTGATAGTTTTAAACTTATTAGTATTTTTTTCCTGCCTTAACAAAAAAAAAAAAAAAAAATCCTTTACCTGAAATCAAAGCTCAGTCCAAGGAAAATAACCTTGTGATTGTGTCTGGGACTTAATTTCTTCCTTTGCCACAAGCTTTCTCCATGGCATTGGGCAAGTCATTTAGGAAGGGATTCGCCTGACCCAGCAGTATCTGTCTCGAAGGGAGGGATTTTAACTACCTCATCATCCGGGCTCCCTTTCCAGTCAACATAAAAAAGGCACTTTCCAAAGGGCTGTTCATTCTTGCTGTAGTATCCCCTCCTAAGACAGTGTCTAAATCTCTGGCTGCAGGTGCTTATCTCATCCTCTTGCCTATGCCAAGAGTGTCTCAGAGTAGTTCAGACTGAAATGAGTATGGAGTCTGATGTGCCTCAGTTCATCATCTGTAAAATGGGATTAAGTGATTAATGCTACCTCTGTATCTCATGGGTGAGTTAGGAAGTGGAATATATTATAAATCATGAGATGTTCAGATATTAAAATAGTGAGAATGATATGAGTGCCATAAAAAGATAAGGTCCTGATCCAGTATCTGTGGCAACCAAGGGAATCTCTCCTCTGGCCTTTTGTGAGTATTAGATCAATCAATCCCCAGTGACATTATCCATTCACTGCAGAGTAAGTGAAGGTATGGCCAGAATTTTTCCACCGGCAGAGAAGGGAGAGGGTATGGGAAAGCCCTGACCTTACTCTATGCTTGAATAGTAGGAAGAGGGAAAGCACAAACAGGCTTTCAAAGCTGCCTACAGGATTTGGACACATCAGCTTATTAATGTTAGCGGAAATTGGGCATCCACATCTCTGGAAATTTCAGCCTCTGCATTTACAACACAAAAAGAGCCCAACCACAGAGGAGATATTTCCCTAATCTTGGCACCACTGCAGATTTTTGTTTGCACTTCCTTGGATTAGACCTTTAGCAAACGACAGCGCTCGGATGTTGCAGGAAGGACGCATTTACTCCTCACCCACTCCAAGGTGTAGCAGGCAGTGTCAGGGCAGCATATTCTCATGGCTAGATCCTGAGCCTGTCATTAAATCTGTCTTTTGACCTTGGGCAAGTCACTTAACCTCAGTTTCCTCTCACTGTAAAATGTAGATAAAATATTCCCTGCCTCACGGCAGTGTTGGGAAGATTAACAGTTAGACATTGTTCTGAGAGCCTTGAATAAGAGCTGTGAGTGCATGCAGAGCACTGTTTCTATTGGATACTGCTTTCTCTTTCTACATACAGAAGGGCTGACTTTTAAACTGGCAAGAAGCCCAGGCCCGTGACTAGTGGTGTGCCCCATTTGAATGCACAATAACTACAGTTGCATGCACAAATTGGGTATCCGTGCATGGAAACTGGACGCACAGTTGTTTACAGAACAGAAGAGTTTCTCTCTCGTGCACCCTTGGAAAACTCAAGGACTCCATTTATTAAGTAGAAAAAGCAGTGCCAACACCCGTGCAATATCAAACAGTTTCCAGGCAGCATTTTCAGCAGGTTAATAAGGTATAATATCATTCCCTCCAGAGACTCTAAGGTGGGCACTTTATGTTGACCTGAGTTAAAATTTCACACTCATTTTACAACTCTTGCAGACTGTCTTGGTTTAAAAGTGCCAGGCGAGACATTCTGGGGAAATTGAGAAGGGAAAAGACTTGCAGGTATTTTGTTTGATGTGTGTAAATCAGGACTGAAATAAATGGCATAGGTGGAGTTTACCCAGAGATAAATTGGACTTGGCTGAGAATCTGGCACTCTTTATATACGAGCCCATAAACAAACCACAGCCAGGACAGCAGCCACGTTGTGTGAGGCCTCAGGAGGGCTGCTTGGCCAGGGCTTGGGCTCTGCTGCCCTCACGAAGGAGCCCTGCTCTGTGCTGCTCTGGGTGGGGGTGTGCTGGAGAGCTGTGGGGATCCCAGCAGCAGCAAGCTGTAAGGGGAGGAATGGAGGCTGCGTACTCCCTCCATGCACAATCTGATCTGCGGCATTTTCCAGAATCGTAACTCCAAGAAGAGAAAGAAATAAGTCTCATGAATAATGTGGGGTGAGAGGAGAAGAAAGAGGGGGTGAGGGCAGAGGACCGCTGGCCAGGACAACATTATTTTTTCTCACTCACGGAACTTCTTTTGCTACAAAAGCTAAACTTTCAAGCAGGAATATCTCGCATTTCTGTATTCTCTGCTTTTCTTCTGGCTGTCACTGGAGGTATCTCGAAGAGATGGCAGCAAGGTTTTGCAAATTTTTCCCATGCCATACAGCTTCAGGCACAACTTGCTCCAAGAGCAACCTGCTTTCAACAGGCACCTTCCCATGCCCCAGGCCCGGTCTGTGCCGTGGCCCTGCTAGCAGCAGGAGTCAATATTCCTCTCACACCTCAGCACACTGAAAGGAGACGATATTCTGGGATGGCATCAGGCCTTGTTGCCTTATTTATGGTGAAGGAGCCGGCTGCATAGGCCTCTCTTCAGGGTGGGTGAGCAGCATCAGCTTAGGATGTCCCCATCACTACGGCTTATCTGCTTTAAGCAGTAATACACTAATTTACTACTGTGGTAGGAATGATTGAAATCTTTAGACATAATGGAGGAAGTTTAATAGGGTCTACTGAGAAACCCAGGTGTTTAGATCAGCTTAAAAATAATAACCTTCTCCCCCGCTGAGCACTTTCTTTTCACAATAAGCTCAGCTTTTATTCTTAACCATAAAGACTACCTCAGACAGGAAATTATTCACGTGATTGGTCTTTACAAGTAGCGGAGGGTTTAAACTCAGGGCTGGAGAGGTCATTAGTGGACAGCCATGTGATTAACCTTTGCTTGCCCGTTTCTTTTCACACTTTGTTAACAGCTCCCATTATTGCCCTTCTGTGTCTCAAGGAAGTAGTTTATTGACAGTATTAAAAATACATAGCTACAAATTCCAAAGAGCCTATCCTTCTGTAAAACCTGTGGTAACTTCTAGCCAGATGATACACATTGGGCAGAGTCCCTCAGTTTCTGGTCAAAGTGGATCCAGAAATAAATTTGCCCATTAACACAGGATCTGAATTAACATCTTTTATCCATTGCAGGACCTGTTCCTGGGCCTGTCTCAGAAAGTTTTATACAGCAAAAAAAGCTAAGGTGTAGTTAAACAGTGCCATTAGCACTTGTCTTAATATATCACCGCTTAACAGGAGTCACACCAGACACTGAATATCTTTGAGCAGAGATGGGCATCCAAAGGACTTTGAAACGTTAATCAAAATGATGAGGTCTTCCAGAGCCGTGGTTTGATTTTGAGACAATCCATCTGCTACTTGCTTGTTTCCAAAGCAAAGGAGCAGCTTTGAGTTTCTGCTCTGGCCTGCGCTGGCCGTGCCCCAGAGTGTGACACGGTCCCTCCCTCCGACACACACCCCTGGAGGGGCTCGTGCACGGGGGAATCTCTTCCCACAGCCACAGAAACCAAATAAAAACACCGAGGCAAAAGCAAAATGTCATGAAAGAGGAACAAAATTTCTGTGAATATAACACCAAGTAGCAGCAGTTTTGCACCAGTCTGGACTTTGCGAATGTCTTGCATAAAATTAATATGGCAAGAATAAAATACTGCAGCAAAGGCTGGGGGCAGGGGAGAAGGGTGCCTCTTTTACTTATTTATTTTGCATTGTTGTTGCAGGGTAGGTTCAAGAGGGAGGTGAAAGGGGGGAGGTGTTCAATGGGGGCCTTTCCAAAGCAAAAGGGTCTTTTGGACAGAAAGAGAGTGTCAAGGCATTTTGACAGAAAGTGGCTGAATGTGTCTTTTCTAGTTAACTTCTGTGAACTGTTGGGCATTTCCGCACACAAAGGGGCACTTTCTTGGCAACTGAGGAGCGAGGGCAGAAGTCAGAGAGGGCAAAAGAGGAAGAAAAAGGAGAACATCAGTTTATGAACACAAAACTTACAGTAGAATTTTTTTTTGTAAGTAGAACATGTACACTGAAGAAAGCCTCTGGGCAGGCATAACTTCCTCAGCTGGCGTTTATTTGGCAGAAAACCCAAGCCTCAGTGAATTTAACTGCACTTCAGGAAGCATCCACCCACGACATCACTCAGCCTGCGCTCAACCCAGCAGGGTGCTGAGCCCCTCCAGTTCCTCTTGAAGTTGCTCAGCACCTTGCAGGGAACGAGGCTGTAGCTCAGGATGGCTGTGAAGCACAGAGAAAAAAATTCTGAGATATGTCCGTGATCCTAGGGGTAGCTCAGGTGCCAGTGGCCCTGGTGCGTACATAATTTCTGACATCTAGATCAGACAATCTAATGCTGACTCAGATAGCTCTGCACTACATTGCATATTAGACATGTTCTAAGAATTCAGCACTTCTCCCTCAGTTATTCTATTTAGACTTTGGGATTTTAAATTAAATGGGGAAATTAAAGTACTTGACAGAAGTGAAAACAAAGAACCTCTTTAGGGATTAGGAAAGCTTCCATAAAGATAAACAACAAAGAAAGCACTTTTTTTTTTTTCTTGTTATATTTACATCTGACTATCTTCAGCTATAACTCAAGCCAGACTAGGCCTTTCTTTATGATAGTTATACATCAGAAGTGAGACAAGATTTGGAACTCACTATGAAAGAACTACATGAAAATCTATTCCAAGCGAAAGGTGAGATCAATCAGAATGGTTTGTGCAGGTCTGTAGAAACAGCTGAGATGGAGCAGTAAGGAATTAAAAAGCTGTGCAAAAGCAGCAATGACAGGAACATTTGAAACGAGAACCTCAGCAACAGTTTGTAATTGCAGAGTACATAATTTTATTTATTCAGAGGGGAAAGTAAAGTCCCAAGGCAAAGGCAGCTTGAAATTCAGTTGGATCCACAGGCCTTTCTGGAACTGATCACTTATGTCTAACTGGCCAAAAAGTAGTTTTGTAAGTCACAGCTCTATTTTGTGTTCTAACTTTCCTCTCAGGAGTAAGAACTCCAGTTTAACCAAACTTAATTAACCTACAGTACTCTTTAAGAGCAAAGGAGAATAGAGGCACAATAGGCAGATAAGGACTCATTAGGATGATTGTGCTTTTGAGCTCTGTATTAGAAAGATGTATCTGTTCAGGTGCATAAAAGCATTTTATGAACGATATACCAGAGGTGTTAGTGATGCTTTAACAGTGAAGAGCCTCAAACCAACAACGTTTTAGTACTTTTCCTGTACCTGGTTACAAACCTCTAATTTAAGCTTCGTCAGAGCTTCTATATATTTTCAGCTTTCTGGAGTTTATCTTGAGTCTTGACTTTAAAAATTACCTGCTGGCTAAAATTTGTCATACAAGGACTTAAATAGGAGCATGTTTTAAATAATAATAATAAAACCCCACTTTGACAGCTTTATAAGTTATTACAGTGTTTCAAGGAAGAAATCTGTCAGTTCAGGTTTTCTTAGGACCCCCTGGAAATGGTGCTGTCTGTTAAACAGCAGTCACTGACACCTGGGGATTGTTTCTAAGTGTTGGGAGTGAAGCCATGTACCTCAGCTGAGGCATGTTTCCAAAAGAGGTTATTGCAGGTGTGTTTTATTAACTCACCACCCTTCTGCATTTTAGGTCAGAAACTTCAAGGGCTAAGTGGTCCTGTTCTCTTCTTTTTTATTCTGACTGTAACACAAAGGCAGGGTCACACTTGGACTCAGCTTTGTGTCTTTGTTTTGTGTAGAAAGTTTTGTTGGTTGGTGGTTTTATGTTTGTTTTGTCTTGGTTTTTTGGGGTTTTTTTTTGTTTTTTGGGTTTGTTTTGTTTTGTTGTTTTGTTTTGGTTTTTTGTTTGTTTTTTTGGTGGGTTTTTTGGGGTTTTTTGTTTTTTTTTTTACAGCACTAAAACCTGAAACTTCGCTAAACTTGAGATTCTTGAGAGCTCTCAGCTGGAGTTGTTCTGCTGTGCGTTGCTCCTTCTTCTTCCACAGTGGAGGTGTCAAGGTAGGAATATAGTCCATAGTTTTTTGTCCCAGTGTTGTACTACAGGTCAGAGTCGCCTTGAGTTTGACCTGACTGAGAACACATATTGCATCCTTATTTTTGCCTGTCCCAGTTCTCCAGTGCTGGGTGCCAATCACCCTCTGGCCATGAGTTAATAATAAAGTAAGAATTCACTCTGCTCTGTGCTCTGGATGTAGCTATTATACAAGGTGGGTACAGGACTCTCTGGTAGTTTTTTGAGGACTTTCTTCTGTGGTAACTCCTGGCTGTCCTCTTTCCTTGGATGAGCCCAGAGACCTCACTGGGAACTGAGTGTATTGTGGGGAAGTCTTGAGCATGCTGTGGCTGAATAGATTTGGTACTAGGTGAGACAAACTAATGGGTTTTTTTAGTCACATAGTTGTTTTTGCCTTTAAACTCCTGCACTTCAAATACTTTTTACCCTCCTGCTCCATGCAGCTATCACTGCAGAATGTCACTGCTCCCTTAGCATGGAGACATCCCCTTGCTGATGGCAACAGAGGTTTGTCTCTCACCATCTTCCTGACACTCAGCATCACCATCCTGATGGCAGCAACACCTTTGCTTCTGAGCCCTGAGGCTGCTCCTTGTCTCTGGCAGGCTTGGCATTCACTTGGCTGTTTTTCCTAGGCTGTCACAGTCAGAAATCTGCAGAGGAGTCAGTTACTGACAATATTCAGTTTCTGAGCATGGTTTGGTTTCTTTTATAGACTGGACATGTCCAGGCAGGTGTAAAGGCTGCTCTTTTTCCTCATATTGGCTAATGTGACCTCAGTCCTCGTCTGAGCAGGGTTTTTTAAATGTTCTAAGATTTTAGGGAAGGGAAAGATTTTTTTCAGGCTGCTTTTCAGACTATACTTCAGGGCACTCCTTGGAGTTTGAAATACCAAGAGACCTCATTTAATACCTTAGCAGTAGCTCACTGCTGTACCAATCTGACCAGAGCCACCACAAAAACAGTTGGTTTTCTGCCACAACTTTGTGTCTAAGCTTTCCCGTTGTAATGTTGGTTTTGGTGCTTTTTATCCTTCTTTAAGTTCTGGTTTCTGTTATATCTGATACACTTGTTATGATTTGGAAGAGTGACTCAGGCGGGGAGTGTCCAAGTCGGGATCTGAGCTTTGCTATAAGCTGGTGTGAGAGAGGAATTCTCTTCAGCCACCTGCTCTCCCTTATTCTTGGTGTAAAAGTGGACTGACAGTTCTTAGCCCTTCGCCATTTAACTGAAAGCTTTTAGAAGGATAATCTTCTTACTGCTTTGGTGGGGTGGCTTGCTTGTTTGATTGAATTTTTTTGACTGATAGCTTCAGGTTTTGCTATAATGCCAACATTAAATAATGAGAAATTAGTAAAACAACCCTTCTTCCCACCCTGTATGTGGTGCACCATACCACAGTGCCAAGCCTTTTTTGAAGAGAGGCGCTAAACAAGCCCCTACACTTCTGCATGGGGAATGGCCACAAAGGAGGGAGGAAAGACAAGACTAATCTTTTTGACAGTCTTTTATTTTGAAATTCCAAGCTGAATGGCTTGCACGGACTTTCTAGCCAAGGGGAGAAGAGCTGCCAGTGAAGTTTTAACACCACAGTGTTAACACAATTTTAGTCCTTTCCTTTTCTCTCTGTCCATTTTTGTCCTGGAAGTCACATTTACAGATGTGTTTTGTGACACCACTGTGTGATGCTTACACGAGATCTTTGCATGCTTGTATCTAACACTGAATATTACTTGGATTTTTTTTAATATTTTCATTTTAAAAAAACCCAAAAAAACAGCTGAGTAGGCTGTGTTTCATCCTGGGTAGCACATGCCTTGGGTTCAATGGGGCATCTCCTCTCCAAGCAGTGTCTACACCAACTGGCACTGCCAGAGGCTTGGCTGCCTTTTCCACAGTGCTTTCTCAGGGTGCCTGGTACTCAGACTGCCAGCACAAAAGCTGATTCAGACCAGCTTGATGCTCAGGTATACTGAGAACTGAACCACAAGCAGATACCATCAAAACACATTTCACTTGTGACCTTTCACAGCCAATGAATTGGAGGGATTTTCCTTTGCTGTGGATCAAATTTAAAACTACTTCCCAGGAGTGAAAGGTCATCTCGTGGAGTCATGATATCCAGTTAAATACAGCTAAATAGAACTCGTTAGCATCACAATGAACGGGGTTATATATTACCTGCTCTGGAGGATGACTGGGGTGGGTGGGGTAGATCCCTCATCACCCTTAATAAAGCACCACAATAGCAGAGAAAAAGCACAAAGAGCAGAATTTTACTAAATCTGCCCTTTAAATCTGTTTCTTCTGGCCAGCAATATGAGTGGTCAGAAAAACATGGGAAATGTCACATAAAGGATGTATTCTCCTCTTGCCATGTTTGCATTCACGGGAGCTACAATTCCATCCAAGTGAGAAATATACTCCATACCAGCTCCCGGCGGGGCTTTGATCTGCAGATACAGCCTGCTCTGAGCAAAAAGGAAATCCAGTGATCTTGTGTCTGAAATTAGATTCCCACAGAGGGGCAAGCAGCCCCTCTAGACACTATCTGATTGGCAGAAGGACTTCATATATAAGTGGATCCATGACATCTTTTATCCAGCCAAGCCATCTCCCTTCTGGGGAGTTTTTCTTGCTCTCCAGCCCTTGCCTAATGATTGTTATTGCAGCCCTGCTGTTTCTGCTCATACTTCATGAGGACTGTTTTTCTGAATGTGAAACTGTGTGGCTCTTTGCTCAGCACTGGCAGCAGGTCAGGGCTGTGAAATGAGTGCAGGAGGCTTTGGGATCTTCAGTGAAGAAGCTTCCTCGGATGGGGAGGATCAACACACAAAACTTGGTGTCATCATCCTGTGGAGTGAATAGCTCATAGTCAATCATTTACCTTGGTGATCTGGCTTTTTCTTTTCTCTCTTGCCTACTTGGCATTCTTGGGTCTTTGTATTCTGCTTCTCTATTTTCTGGGGGAGGGAGATAGATGAGATCAAAGTGAAGGATCAGCTTCTTTGTTTATATTAAATAAAGGACTGTCTGAATTCTCCCAACCTTTTTTACAAGTGTCTCCTTTGCCTATATGTATTGCTTTGACTTTTCTATATTTATTCAAGGCTTAATGCTCATAACTGCCAAGCAAGTTACTGTCATTAGGAGTCAAATAGAGCTGGGCATCTACAGAGGTTCTTTTGCTGCTTAATTCTTAAGGGAACATAGGGATCTCTGCTCTAGTGTCCAGTAAAACTGAATGTTGGGACTGCTGCAGTCAAAAAGCCCACCTCAGTTAGCAAATTGCTGAGGACAGGCAGGATGAACTGTCACTTGGCTATCATAGATGGTGCTCGGTTTCTTCTCTGGCTGGTTAAAGCAGGACTGCAGCAACTGTTAGAGAAGTAAATCAGCTTTTGCATGTCTAGTGGCTACAGTGCCCTGTTCCCAATCTTCCCCTGCTGCCCCTCAACATCAGGGTCAGCAATCTGCTGCGATTCAAGAACCAAGGAAGATCAAAACTAGTTTTCTTTTTCCAAGTCATCTGAGCATGTCAGTAAGATGGTGAATTTTGCTGAAACTACTGGAGAAGCCATGGGTGTGATGCAGCACATAGCAGTGCTTCTGATAGCTGTTCAGGCACTGTGGCTGCATTTGAAGCACTAGAGCGAAACCCAAGCAGTTCCCAAGCCTTAAGTGGAGAAAAACTGGGGGCCCTTACCGCCTTAAAAAGGGAAACTCCTTTTAATAACTTGCCTCAAGGATGATATACCAGTCATACCTGCCCTCAGCGTGTTCTGCCAGCTGAAGGCAAGCATGTAAGACAAATGGGAAGAAGTAATACAGAAAGGGGATCAGTAATGAGGCTTTACATTTATTCGTACTAAACCAGGGATTAGCTATGGTGGGCGTAAATTATTTTGTTAATGTACTCAAATAAACCAAAACTCATGGACAGTGTCCCTGTCTAAGCATTTCCAGTGATTGACTGAGGGGATCCCTATGAAGGATGGTACTGGGAGTAGTCTGGAATATTTACTCATTTTTTATTTTTGTCCTTTCTTTATTTTTTTTTTTTTTGAATAAGGCTTGAATTTTAATGACTTCAAATAAACCTGCCATCTATGTACTGGAAATACCTCAAAATTTCCACCCCTGCCTAAGGCAAACTCCACTGGAGTTAGGCAGTGCTGATTTACATCAGCTGAGGTGCCTGATTTTATTTTATTTTCTTTTTATAGGGTTTTTTTTGTCCTTGGCTATAAAACTTTTACTAGCTGGAAGAGATCACATTCCATTCGGGAGCTAACTTTATGTCCTTCAGATAGGAAATCATCACCTTGGTGCAGACAAGTTTCAGCATTTCAGCATTGAGAAAAGGGGGAGCAGGGAAGGGGAGCAGATTTAGCTTCCTAACTGAAAGGCTTCACACGGATGGGGAAATGCCTCCAGGAAAAGCAGGCAGAGGGAGCCTGTTCTGTAGGGAACATCTGGAAATGGAGACCTGCATATTCCTTTTCTTCATCCTCCCAGAGCTGCAGGGCAATTTTGGCCCAGAAGATGACTCCTGCTCTGACTCTGAGCTCTCCCCATCCTCTGCAGCCTCCTCCTTTCCCACAGGATTACCCTGATGACCAGGGGCATTTCCCAGGCCGAGGCTGCCTGAGCACGTAACACGATCCGGGGATCTGTCATCCTCTATTGGGTAATCAGCCACTTCTCTCTACCCCTATTTTTTAATGAGGAAATAATCCTTCTCTCCTGCTTTTAATGCAATATGTCTTTTTGGATGTATGGAAAGGCTGTGTACTTCTGAGCCACTGCTGAGTGATTCTATCAGCTGGGTTTATCTTAGAATTGTTCAGCACTTTTGTGGTTTCTAAGGCAACCACACTTTTTGAATGAACTGTGGAGTAAGTGAAGGTATCCAAAATATGTGACAGACAGATCAACCTACATGATGTGCCTCCGATACACTGAGTCACCTGCATGTAGCAATTCAACTCTTTAAACATTTCAGGCTAAATGGTATCTTGAGCTCTTACAGAACGTGATTTATATCAGCCACAAATCTGATTCTTGCTGATATGGGACATGGTGCTTGGTATGGCCAGGCAAGTAAGGACTGTGAAAGGCAAAGGTGGTCCCTAAAGACTTCAGTAGGTTCTGGCTGTTTTCATTTGAAAATAATTAATTGGTAAAATACTAAGAATGTTACCTTGAGCACTGCTGTATGTGCGATTGAGGGATGACAGGGTTTGTTTTTGTTTTTTAACTATTTAAACTCATTGGGAATCAAGGTGCTGGGATTCTGAACTTTCCAGTCTCCTTTTCTCTAAGGGTTTCTTTTCTCTGCAGAAACAAGACTTTCTGTGTCTTTTAAAGATAAGTGATTTTTCCAGTGCAGATCAGTTCAGAAGTGCAGAAATCAATCTTATTTACACTGAGGATAGTATCACCACTAAAAAAACCTGCAAGTAATGCCATAGAAAGAGGATTTTTCTCCGTATCTGGCAACATATGAACATGAAATAGCAGCCTGCAAGCTTGGAGAGGGATGGCTTTTGGTGTCAAGGTGCAGCTGAAATCGCCTCACTTGTACCCAGCTTTTTCTCTTGCAGCATTTAATTCGTGCTTGGAAGGCTGGATGGTTCGAGAGACTTTCAAAATTACTGCTCTGAAAGCTCTGCCCATTGCACACGTCAGTCATATACAGCTGGAGCGACTGACTGACAGCTTCAAGGATGACTGATAGGAAAGGGGTTGAGTGGAATAAGGCTCTCATTTTTCCATCATTTTTTTCCCCAGAGCTTCTCATTGGACTCGCATGGGTAT
Source organism: Bombycilla garrulus (assembly GCA_013400315.1). Classification (NCBI taxonomy): domain Eukaryota; kingdom Metazoa; phylum Chordata; class Aves; order Passeriformes; family Bombycillidae; genus Bombycilla; species Bombycilla garrulus. Next base: position 789,037 of record VXBU01001145.1, on the reverse strand, counting down.
TTTTACATTTCCATATTAGTGCAAGCCTGAACCATGTGTCTCTTCTTTCAGACCAAATAGTTAAAGGAGACTTTTTATACTGCCAGATCTAGAGTACAACAATGCAGCATAATATGTACTTTCAACTGTTGTGCACACCTCTTTGGCAAGGAAAACTTCTGATGCAGGCTTTCATCTTGCTTCATTTTTATGTGGTTCAGCCCTGGCACTTTTAGATTCCTGCCTCTCCCCTTAAAAAATAAAATATTTGTTTAATAGATTTTGCATTGCTCTTGCATTTCCATTTTTAGCACATGCAGATGTGCTCTCTCTGATGGAACCTTTCATTTTGCTAAATGGGGAGAAGGATTTTTGCACATACAAACTGAGCTGCAATTAGGATTATTACAAGAAATAGATCCAGGGGAGGTTCCTGTGTAGCTTGGTCTGAGGTTCCTTGGCAACAGATAGAGGGGATAAAAAAATGAAGATATTTCCTTCATAATATTCACTTTTTCTTATATGTAATCTCCCGTTGGGCCTTGGCTTCCCCAAGGCCTCCCTGAGCACCCCAAGTTCTCTTCGCAGGAGAGCAGACAGGTGTAACTGTAGGGATCCCATGAGCCTTCTGCTGATGCCATCAGAACAGGACTCCTCAGCAATGTGCTTGAGATATTCAGCAACTCTCCTCAGGGCAGTCAAACGTTACTCTGCCTTTGATTTCAGCTCTGTTCTTGATTTTGGCTAAACAAAAATTGAGGCTATGCTCACCAAAACCCTGGCATTTCAGCTGTCTTTATTCTGCCTCTGCCACTGAGCTAAAACAGAGAAAAGCAATTCAGTTTCCAAACCCAAGCATTCATTTTCCTTAATCTGAAGTCAACAGAATTCATGAACATGTTCTGTGACATCCTTGCAGGGTTTTCACAAAAAGCTGGGTAACTCTTGCTGAGTGAGACAGTCTGCAAAATTGCAGCAATTTTGTGAGGCACCAACATGGCAACAGTCACTGGGTGAATGCCGCTCAGCACCTCCAGCTGATGTAATTTCCACATACCCAAAATACTCCAGTGTCAGAAATGGAAGTGTATAGAGTGATCTGCTGAGTTCTGTCAGGGAGTTGTGACAGGGACAGTGGGCTTGGACCTCATGGCTGCACTAGCAAAGCCTGGAAATGCCAGGGAGCTGCAGGCACTGCCATTAGGGAATTGACTCCAGACCATCACTGCTGCCCCTCACACAGGCTATGAAAACAATCCTTACAAAGGGGCAGGAAGGAATCCCTTTAACTCCTAGAACTTGAGGAAAAACATTTTTATGTGGGAGGGTTATTTTAAAAGCCTGCAACCTGTTTTTCTAAGGGAGCAGTCACCAGCTTTCCTAAAATGTTTGGACAGCCTAAGGACTGAAAGGTCTGAAGAGTTTCTCTCTGCCAAGCAAACTCAGGAGGCAGCATTTCTTTATGCAAGTTTAACAGTGGGTGGTAAACATGGAAAAATGTCTCTTCCCTCACATTGCAATGTGACGCATCATGTATAGCTTGTCAGAAAACAATGTCTGGGTTATGTTTGCTGCCAGGTATTACTACAGGAGGAACACTTGACATGGGATATCTTTTTTTCAGGCAGTTAGTGGGTGAGGTTATCCACACCACTGCAGTACTTGGGGATTAGCTGCACATCATTCAGCAGAGCTGGGAGCATCACTTAGCAGCAACTCAAACAGCACATGCTTCTGTGGCTTTCTTTGGGGAAGTCACATGAACTACTCCGAATGTCCCCTGAACCATTCTGACTTCTCTAGAAATGAAATAGATTCTCACAGAGACAATAATAAACTGAGTTAGCTCAGCATCTTTTTATAAAGCAGGGTAATTTCTGAATTTTAGGATTTCTGTTGATATACTTAACTGAGATACTTAAGAGGGGAAGGAAACTGATAGCAGCATGGTCTTCACAGCCTGTTTTCCTGTTGGAAATTAATGGAATATCCCTCCACACCACCCATATGGGCAGGTCTAGGACTATGACAAAGAGATTTGCACTTTAGAATAATTTCCCTTTAGCTGATACGGTACTGTATGTACATATATATACACATACAACTAAGGACAGACCAGATCACTGAATTATAATACTAAAAAGATAAAATACTAGTTCTTCTACAGCTGAGAGCATTCTATTCTGCAGACTTGGCCTCCTTAGCAGTCCATTGAAGGTGGGATGATAAAAGTTTGGGTATGGCAGTGTGGTACTTTTGAGTACTTTTGACAGTCTTTCTCTGTAGCCAAGTAAAATAATTCTGCTGTTACGTGGAGCCCAGATAAAACTGATGGCATGAGCCAGTGTGAAATTTTATCAGGTGAAATGCGTTCCCAGGAGATGCTGGTAGCACTGCCAACCCAGAAGGCTCTGCTGTGCTTCTGCGGCAACACTTACTGCTAAAATGAATTCTGGGAGCAGAAATTGCCTGACATGGGATATCTCAGGGTCCCTCTGAGAACCTCTTCATTCAGCATTTGTAATGACCAGGTCTCTTCCCAAGCTCCTCCCCAAGCACCTGAGTGTCCCAAGCTCCCTAGATCTTCCCCCGTAGGCCTGGTTCTCCAGCTCCTGTATCCCTTGTGTGATTCCCATCTGAACTCTCCCCCCTGTTTCCAGATTCACAAGTGGACCTCCAAACTAGACACGGTTTTGCTGTTGTGACTCAGAGTAGCTCCCCACTGAGGCAGGATCACTTCCCCAGCTCTAACTTGATACCTCCCTTCTCACACCCTGAGAGGACACACCTGCCCTTTGAGCTGCAGCTTTGCATTGAGAGCTCATGTTGAAGCTGTTATCTCCACTGACTTTTTCAGGCTCGCTCAGGGTCACGTTTTTCCAAGACAGAATCTTCCATCTTACAGCTGTAATCTGCCCTCCAGGTTCCCAGATGTATCACCTTGCATTTGGCTGTATTAAATGCAGCCACACTGAATCACAATCGTTTGACCAGGAGATTCAGCTCACTCTGTAATAGTAACCAATCTTGGTGATGTCTGCTGAAACATTATCAGTGAGAATTGTATATCATGACCCAGGGTTGTTGGTAAAAAATCTTTAAATCAATATTTTTTTACAAAAAACAACTATGCAGTTCAGACCATGAGGGGAAACTTCTACATTTTTCCATGCATCTTGCTAAAGGTATCCTGCTAATTGGTATTTCTCCAATAAGAATTCAACCCATCACAAAGATGGTTTCAAGCTATAGAAAATGTATATGTGATTCCTCTTAACAGGAGTTTTAAATGAAAATTTCACTTACAGTCAAAAAATTAATTAATAACTTCATTAACAAACTGTCTTTGTGAATCTGCCCCATAATCCTTTTACCCTCTCCTTTAAACCCCAAAAAAGTCTCCCAAATAGGTTTTCTAACTCTTTACCTGTGTTGAAAATAGACTAATACATACACTGGTATGAATTATCCTTGGCACTAATTATCTGTTATTAAAATAGCAATCAAACTGTTGCTTTACTTTTCTAGGATTGCTCTTGAACTAACCTCTGTAGAGTTTGGTTTCCAAAAAAAAAAATATTTAGTCAGACCTGAACACTACTCATTCTTCACCAGCCATAATTGAAATTATGAGCTAATTTGAACTAAATTTCCTGGTGAGACTAATATTCCAGAGTTGTTACTTAGCAGCGAGTTTTGAAAACAAATTCCAACAAAAAGAATGGAAGAAGGAGGCTCAACATAATGTCCATTTTCCAGCCAAGCCTATTTCCTCACAGGGACCTCACCTTGGAGAAGCCCTTGGGAAAGCTGACTCTGTAAGTGTCAGGGCACTGATGGAGCAGCAGCTCAGTGTGCTGCTTGTCCCTTTGTCTCTCTCCACCGTTTTCCAGTGCTAGAGTGAGTTTAACGTGGCATTTCTCACCCAGCTCTGTACACATTGACCCTAGCCAGTGTGTAACACACGCTCTGGAATGTGCCACACTCATGTTGCAAAAATGTCTATTTTTGGTAGGCGCCATGTCCCATCCTTATTTCTAGTCCAGTGCCAGCATCCTAGTAAGAAAGTGGCATCTTCCTCTTGTTTCCCACATGCAGAACAGATACAGCTGAAGACAGTTCCTGCTTTTTTCTACACACTTATTTAGCACTTCTCTCTTTCAGTCTAGTAAGGATCATATGTGTGACCTATAGTTTGTGTGTTCTTAGTAAGGTTTTCTGAAAATGCTTATATTCATCTCTTTTGGCCACAGATATTTCAGGAATTCTGTCGGTTTCACTGAGCAGTGACTAATAATTTAAGATTACAGCTTTGATTTCACCTTATCTTGTTTCCATCTGCTGTACACACACTTTATATCATGATGATGCATCTACTTGCAGTATGTACAGCTGCAATACTGACATTAATGAGGGCTCCAAGATAGCATCTTTATTATAATAAGCTGTTAATATGGCCCTAAAATGCTGCTGCTTGTAGTTCTGTCTCAATATGAAGCAGCTGGCAGCTATGTCAATTGTCATTCTGAATATATTAATAAGCAAGAAAATGAGAATTTATTAATATGAAGCAATGCATAGAGACTAAAGGAGGCAAACAGACCCAGAGCTGCAGCTGACCTGAACAGCAGCTTGCACAGAGCAGAAGCTCACATGCACCTGATGAAACAAGGGCAGTTTTTCATTCTGATTTGGATGGAAATTGAAGATTGAATTCTGCCTGAAGTGTACAGTTGTCTCCACCACAGCACCCAACCCACCAGATTCTGCTTTGTGATGATCTTTCTGAATAGAACTCTACTGCATAGGAATCTTGAAGAATATCACAGGAAAGCATTATCCCTGTTTTGCAAGAAGACATTAAAGTAATAGTAGCCAAGCCCAGGCCCTCACTGCAATTGTTAGACAACTCTGGCCTCTGAAATGTGCTGCACTCATGCTGCAGATGTATCTCTGCCTGAAGGCCACGTATTCTGTGTTTAATAACATGTTAAAAAGCTGACTTCTGATCTTAAGTTGGTATCAGGTAGAAAGCACAGGAAGTGCAGGTGTATGTGTGATATTTGTCATGTGTTGCTGTCCTCTCTTTCACCTGGCACTGGTGAGGGACCAGCAGGGCAACTCATCCAGCAGCCTGTGAATGACAGCAGTGTATGTTCCACAGAGACGCTGATTTTTGAGACAGGCCCATCTTCCCATCCCAGCCTAACAACCACTGTCCACCTGGTGACAGTTTGGAAGAAAAATGAAGGTGAAAAATCAGAGCAAGAGGAACAGAGAGAGGTAAAGCTGAAGATGATTCGGGAGGGGAAAGCAACCCCTCCATAGATTGCATTTGCCCTCGCTCGCCTTGTGAATGGGGACTAAGTCGAGGTTACACAGAGATGTTAAAAAGATGAGACACAACACAAGAGGAAGCGGTGACAGGATGAAAGGTTCGCCGAGATCAAATGAGAGAAATGAGGACTCGAAGGGTCAGTCCTCCCTCTTATGCCTGTAAGTTCGGGCATTGGCTGTGCAAGGAGCCAAAGCTGACAAAGCAGGAGGACAGTCAGGGAGCTGCAGGGCCTGATCCTTCCCTCTGCTGCTCCAGGTTTCCACGTGTGACACCCCCAGTGACTGCGGTGCACAAAGCTGGGAGCAAAGGAGCAGCGGCTCCTCTGAACCAACTGTGCAGCAGCACTTAACCCCCACGGGGTGGGTCACAAACCTGAGATTGAATCCTTGTTCCCCAAGACCTGGGAACACTTTGGGAAGATTTTAAGAGCTCAGCGTTTAACTGTTTATTTAGCAGCAAAGAAAAGAAAGAACAGGCTCTGTCTTGGCAAACATTTCTCTATAAAATGGGAATGCTCATGAGTGACTTGTTCATTGGAAATCCTGTGGAATTCCAAATGTTTTTCACTCTCCGGTAAAAAGCAACAAACCAAAAACATCCCAGGCAATATTTGGAAGCTGTGTAAAACTCCCACAGTAATAAGGGATGTAACTAATCCTGCAATAAGACCTTATGCAAAGCTGCACAGTGATTATGTATAACCACTGCAAGGTGAAATCCATATCCTCCAGGAAATTATTCTTCTTTCTGCCGACCCTGGTCTAAAGTGATTAAGTAGAACAACCAATGCCTCTCAAAAGTGTATCTACAACTTGAAATGGGAAGATTTTGAGGTTGAAAGCCATACTGAATTTAATGTGCCTATGTACATAGTAGCCAGAGGGCTGGCTCATTAGCAGTATTCCTACAGTTACAGTAGCAAGGGAAGATAATGTGTAGATGTAATATCCCTGAGTAACTTCAGTTTTAGGGTTTTTTTCCTTTTTTCCTATCTGAACCTTTTCTGCCCATTAAATATGGACACATAAATTCATTATTTGCTTACACTGTGCAGCACAACACAGTACAGAAACTTTAGAGGTGGTGCTAATGAAAACCAGAAGCACCAGTCAGCACAGAGGTGCAACACGACTGGTGAGCCTGGGCTCACTCACAGCACCTGACACTGCACTGGCATGGTCAGATTGTTACTGGCTCTGGGCTGGTGCCTCTGCAGGCTGAGAGGAAATGGCTGGAAGGGTGCTCTGAGCACGCTGGAGGATGTCTCAGAAAGCTCAGGTTTGCACTGTGTGGGCACAGCCTTTGCAGCAGCTCCTGTAGGGTCTTGCTCCTACTGGACTTTGCAGTTAGAAACCTCAGCGTTGTGAAAAGTCCTTGAGTCCAGTGGGAAGGTAAAAAGAGGAATCTTACACGAAAAAGATGATTCTTCAACAAATATATAGGGGAGGGTTTTGGAAATGTGCTGATGTAAATTAATTACTTTCATAAAATACATAGTGTATTAAGCCAGGCTGTTCACTGTGACTTCAGATCTTGCAAAGGTGATCGCCTACAGAAGTGGGGTTTTACTCATTAAAATTATTTTAATTTGAAATTAAATGCTCTTAAGAATAAATTTTGAGATTAAATATTGATTGTATTACAGAAAGTTTGTGTAAACACAATCTCTAACGTGGAGTGACATCCTGAAAAAGAAGAAATTGTTGTTTTCACACGGTTTTCAGTTGAAACCACACCCCGTGGTCCAAAAACTCCGAGAACACCTCCAAAGCAACACTTAATGTGTGTGTATGTGCATTAATGAATTTCTGTTCTCAGTGAAAGAGGACTGCACGTCTCAGCACTCTGAATAAGAACAGAGCATTCAATCCCTCTCCATAGCAAATTCAGTCCTCAACAAGTTAGTTCTTCCAGGGATGGCAGTGATGCAAAACTGCTTTGCAAATGTTTTTCTGGGTTTTGTTGCTAGGTGATGACTTGGAAAACTTTGCTATTCCTGCTGAGAGGTTTAAAAAAAACAGGCCTCACATTAAAGAGTACAAAAAATAGGCCATCTTGCTCCGTAACTCCCATTTCCTAACTCCTGGAGCTTGCACCTTGTGTGCCTTCTACACTCTCACATGCCCCTCTCTCCCCCCGCCTTGGATCTGCCTGCCAGAAATTGGAGGCCCAAAAAAACACTTCTGTTACAGTGTAAGAAAGGGAGAGATCGTTAATCTTTCTATGCCTGACCAAAATAAGCAATTCTGCAAGTGTGCACTGATTTATACTGGCTTTCCCTTTCTAGTTACATTTTAGCAGATTTCAATTTTATTAATCCTGGATGAACAGATTAATTACTGATGACATGGTTGCCATCTCTTTCACATAGAAAGAAACAAGAAGGGCTTGGAGATGACTCCACAGTTGTTTGCTGAATCCTAGTCTGGATGTAAAATCCCTTGACAGGGTGGCACATGGGTAATTGGTGAGGAAAAGATGCAGAGATGACAGTCAGGGTGGGAGGTCAAAGAGTTATTCATTGGGATATTTCCAAACTAGGCCTGTTGTTGCGGGGAAATAAGGTGTATTTATTCAATTCATCATTATATTTGTGTCTCTTGGTGCATTTTTAATACAATTTATACAAGATTCCAGAGATGTGGCCTTGAACTAGTATATGGCTAAACACAGTATGCTCAGAAACAATTAGACACTGCTGCTCTCCTTGAAAGCTATTTCTAAAAGCTAAAATCTGGTACTATAAACTGAATATAGGAACAAGCATTTTTATATATTAGGTCAGGACAAGATACTAGTAATTGTTAAAAATTATCAAAGCCAGAGGAGCAAACAGCTATTTTCAGCAGCCACAAAATAATGATCATTGACCTTTATAGCCTCAATTTGCAATCTGGCTCATTTGGAGCTTAATCCCCTTTCATCAGGCTGGCCAAGTAAGAAGACCCCAAATCTCATCTCCAGCAAAGTTCTTGGCATTTGGTCTCTTAAAGTGATAGCATTTCTTGAGTGTAACTGGCACTGTACAACTCTATTGAAAGACATAAAGCCAAGCATTTCAGCCCCTAATCCTGTAAATCCTTGCATTTTCTTTTAAAATCTATTCATGTGAAAAGCTTCCTTGGCTTCGGGGACACCATTGGTATTCATGATTTCGGCACATGAGAATTTCTGTATGATCAGGGTCTAAAACCAGGAGGACCAACAAGCCCCAGGACCTGCTTCAAGTTTCCACCACCCATTTCTGGGAGGCTTTTGGCAGGTGTGGGTTTGGCTCTGCCCTGGGACCGGTTTCTCTCCCTGTGCAGCCTCCACAGCAGCCCCAAGCACTCGCAGTGGCTTTAACACTTCATCAGTTCTGGTGTGATGACAGGAGTTGTGTTCTGTTCCATCACCAAGCAGTAACTTAGGTGAGGGGTGGGAAAGAGGCACTTGCTTCTGAGTGTCGGAATAGGCAGCACAGGAGCAAGTGGCACCGACATTGTCTGAAGAGATTGCTGCGTTTCTGGCTGGTTTTTTGGGTTTTGTTCTTTACAAACTTAAGTAATTGAGAATATGGTCAATGAGAGGTGAATTAACTTCTTTCCAGACTTCACTATACAGAGTGGTTGGCAACCCTGCTCTCCAAGATTGAGAAGCATTTATGATCTAATTATGTATTCATTGCCAGGAGAAAAATTATTAATTGTAGCACTGCTGCTCTGTGCAGAACACTTAGAGAGAAGGGAGGGAGCTGGATACTCTGTAGAGACGGGATGTTTGTGGTTGGTGGTGTTAAATGCCTGCTCACTATTACAGATTTCTTCAGCTAAGGCTAAAGTTCTTTGAACTTACCAGTTTAAATCCACCTTTGTTTTCAGAATGGCTTAGAGTGGGTTTGCTCCACACTGTGAATCTGCTGGTCCTTGGTCTTGCTGATGTCAAGGCAAATTCTCACCAGCATTCAAAATTTCATTTTGTTCTTGTCAGCCGTCTGCAAGAAAAATATTGTGGACCACTCACTGCTTTTGGGATAGCAATGAATTTTCATTAGAAGCTTGTTCCAGTCTACTTGGTACATACTATCAAGTTTTAAACATATTCGGGTTTTGGGGTTTTTCAATAGATGGCTGTTAAAGCTCTGAAATCCTTTGGGAAGGGTAATGCTAATCTTTCAGGCACAAAAATTATCCAGTAGCTTCAAAAACAGGCAAAACCAAAAAACAGCGTCTTACTCAACATTATTCAATCTCAGTACAAGAGTTTAGGGGAATCAGTCACTGTGGAAGAAGAAAAAGAGCACAGCAAGTGAAACTGTGTTGAGGATGCAAGAAGGGAAAGGGGACTCCAGTTCTGCCTTGAGGTATTTTGAGACAGTGACAGAAAATACGTTAACTTAGTCAAATAAAGACAATTTACAGTAGTGCAGTGCCTGGTAGGAGTAGTTCACTTACACAGCAGCACTGTGAAAGATGCCACATAAAAGACTCTTGGAGGTCAGGGAGGACTGTCACCAGTGTCTGTGGACATCTTTTCTCAGTCTGGTGGAGGGTTTGTGCCAGGCTGAGCTGGCACAGTGGGAATTAGTGCCATGCTCTCCACTGTCTGTTTTCCTGTGGGACCAAGGGTTACAAAACTATTGTTTATGTCCTTCTGGGTGTTCCCTGATAAGGACTTTTTAACTTATTTGCTGATTTCATCTAAGCTTGACAAAATCTTGAAGGTCTCAAAGGTCGGTAAGTTCCTACAGGTCTCAAGAAGTTTTCAATTAGTCTTGAGGCAGGGGAAAACCAGTTTACTGTGGAAAATCAGTTTAGGAAAGGGGGAAGAGCCCATATAAATGACCAATTATGTCAAATACTTTACTGAAACATTATCCTCAGGCACTTAAGGCAATGATGAGAGGTAAATGTGTAGGAAACCAAACTTCATTAGCCTCTTTAACTTGCAGAACTGCTAGTTTCACTTAGGGAGTTAAGCAGCCATAGAAGTCTGCTTGCTGAAAGGGCAGCAGGATCTGGGAAGTGCGTGGGGATGGTGGATTCTGGCTCCAGCAGAACTGTTACTACACCAGACACATTCAGAACTCTGTGCAGTGAGGTGTCCAAACCCAAATGACCTAATTGCTCTCAAATGGAGCCAGTTATGGAGCATGGTGCAATTGTACAAATACTTGGAAATCTGGACCCTTGCAGCAAAGAAAAAAGTCTGGGTAGCTGAGCTAGAAGATGAGCTAATGAATGGTTTACTTCTCATTATGACTGGTAACTTTGTATTAGATGCCAGGAATAGTCTGTGGAAACTCCCTTTAAAGATGTGTCTTGGATCAAACAAATGATTTCCAGGCAATTAGTTGAAGTGAGCAAACTGTCCAGGGCAGACAGTGTAATAAGGGCTACATGCTGCAGGAGTTTTCCAGGGGAAAAGAAAAAATTTAAAAAAAAAATAAAAAAAAAAAATCTGAAACCAGTTTAAAGATTGAGCACTTTGCTGGGGATTTTAGCTGTGTGAGCCCAGGGTGATCTGTCCATTTCCTAAATTTGCATTTCCAACAAGCAGCCAGTAGCAGAGAGGAACCCCTTAGTGACACAGGAGAACCTGGGAATCAAGGAAACACCAGTACAGGGGGAGGATGTGGTGATTTCCCAGGGTTTCTATTAAAAGGATCATCTGCAGATCTGTACCCATAGATGGGATGTGGTTAAATCACCTTGGGAAGCCTCAGCTTGGCCCAGCAGTGATTCCCCCAGTGATTCTTGGCCTAGATCTGGGTCAGAAGCTTCATTCAGAGTTCAGAAAACAGCAAACCATGGTGGAGGAGTGAGGGGAAGGAGATCAGGCCATGAGAGGATGGACAAGCAGCTGCTGACTCTGTTCTGGGCAGTCTGGAGCAGGATCCAAAATAAAAAGAGAGAAAGCCTAAAATGCCTCTCAGTGCTACTGGAGAAGGTACAAATATTATGCAGTGTCTTGCAAGGGTGATGCCTGACTGCAGAAAAACCTCCATTTCCATTAAAAAAAATAGGTTGAGGAGGGGCTGCTGGCAGCCCCTGTCAGTCACAGGGAGTGTTGTTGCTGATGCTCATATTTGCAGTTGGTATGCACTCAGCACCTATTTTCTTTTAATAAATAGTTTCCTCATTCAAAAAATTGAGATTTCTGTCACACTGAAGGTAATCACAGGTGGAAACAATTTTTTCAAGTAATTTTTTCAAATAGTTTTAGCAGATGAAGGACTTGGAGTGAAATCGCTGATGCCTTTGGTGTGAGCTCTGTCACTGAGCTCGTAATTGAAGGAAGAGACAATTGACAATGTGTTCCAAGGCTTTTCCTTCATACCTTGTTTTTTCCTTCAACTACTCGACCAGAATTTTATTTTTATTTCAGTTCAGAGCAGAAGCAGCCAAATTGATCGTATCCCTCTATATAAAGTGGTTCTTTTCTTTTTTTTTCCCCACTTGTCAAGAAAGGAGGAATACACTGGCTTTGTTTTGTCGTTTTCTAGGCAGGCTTTGGTTCAGCAGCCAGGAGAGAATGTGTCTCCATCTCTCCAGGTGTGTACACACAGGTGGAGCTCACTGGGGGCTGGAGCAAGTGAGGTGAATCCCGTGGGGCTGGGCTGGCCTGAGCACAGGCATGCCAGTGGTGTGGCACTGGACAGACCGGTTCCTTGGAAGGCTAATTGGAAACCTGCCCTAAGCAAGGGAGCAGAGAGAGTTGCTCAGGGGTATAAATGTGCACAAAGGAGATGAGGGGGTTCCTACCGCCCTGGAGTGTTAGACATGCAAGGATGCTTGGGTTTGCTGCTGAAAGATTTGGTCTGCTGTCACTGAAAGGATCTCCAGAGCTGCTTAGGGATTCCTAAAGGGAGACCCTGGTATCTTCCTAACATGGCTGGAAATTATTTGGTCACTGGAGAATTTAGGTGCAAAGGTGATCTGTATATAGGTGGTGCTTATGATGCTGGGGCCAACTATCAACAGGGAGACAAAGAGAGTGTTGAAAGCAAAAAGAAATTATTTGTGGCTGTGAACATACTCAGAGGTTCCTACCATGAGACCAGGAGGAGATGGGGAAGAGGGAAAAGATCTGGAGAGGTTTGCATGGCACTAGAATTGCTTTGCTTTATCATGTGATTGGCAAGGCTGTGCTGGGAGATCGTGGCACTGCCCTGGGCTCCACGGAGCAGTGAGTAAAGCCAGGATGGAAGCTTTGCAAGGCGTTGATCTGCCCACAGATCCAAGGTCATTTTCTCATGATGCCACGAGCCCAAACAGTTCCCACCCATCCACTGGTGCTGGCTGCTCCTCCTGCCCCCTTCCCAGCTGGCAGAACTGTTGTCTGTGGGTCCATGTTGTGAGCTGGCTGAAGCTCTGATCTTCCCAGAAAATAACCTGGCACAAATGGAAAATCTTCTTTCAGCTGCATTGGCTCTGTGATCCACTTCAGTGTTGTGGCAGCACTTCCAAGGGGGAGTGCAGGCTGTGACAAGCAGCAGGGCATGGGAATATCTTAGCTGGATATTGCCATCAGGAGCCTGCCCATAAATGTCACTGAAATTCAGAGAAAGCCAGCACCACTTTCCTTACAGGGTCACTGTGAGAAACTGTGTAAACTTCTTTCAGAAATCGTGTTAAAACAATCGTGCCTTCCAGCCCAAACACCCCAGAACCAAAAATGTGATATCTGCAGGGACTAAAGGAAAGGGTGCAGTGTGTGGCTTTTGGTGGTGCTTGGGATGTCGTAGGCAGCGCTGAAGCAAAAGTTTTCAAACAGGCTTCAAAAAATAAGGAATTTGTCTGTTTCTCTCCTGTGTTCTGATTCATTAGGGATCATATTTTCTATCTAAACAAGAATCCTTTTTAAAATGTAATGACTACAGAAGTTAGGGCTTTAAGCAAAATTGAAGTGTATTGAGACTGACACTAGGAGTGTGGGAGTTGATAGCTCCAACACTTTTACTTGTAACTACTGTCAGGATTTTGAAATTCAGTTGAGCGGAGAGGTGTCATGAGGCAGCCAGTTTAGAAACATTTGAAATTGGGTAGTTTTGCCTCAGCCCTAATTGCAAAAGGAAAGAAAATCATGTTTAAAACAACAATCTCCTCTTTTCTCTGGGTCCTAGTGAGCAAAAATGAGGCTTTAAAGAAGACTTTGTTGCAGAACTTCCACTCCCAGCACTGAAGGATTATAGCCCCACATTTTTTTTTCTTTTCTTTTCTGTTTTTTTTTTTTTCTTTACAATAGGAGAGAAAGAAAGTTCACTGTAAGTTGAAAAGCAAATAACCAGGCTAGGAATTTCTATGTACAAAGCAGATGGATGCACACGGCCCTTTTTGGAATACTTGGATATGTCTCCTTAGCCACCACAGCTTGTTTTGCACTCCATATTGCTCCACACAGGCCATTGTTGCCATGCACCTGTCTGTAATTTTGGAGGTTCATCTACCTCCAGCAAACTATATTTAAAATCCTCAATGCTGATTAGAGGGAAGGAAAAAGTTCAGGGGAAGGGATTTCCTAGTTCACAAATAAGAATGTGCAGTGGAGCACTCACTAAGTAAACAGAAAACATGGGCAGCTGAGAGAAATCAATTTAGCTGAACAAACAATGTTCCATGTAATGAACTACTAATTATCCTTTTATGCCATGTCAGTCTGAGTGATTACAGAGCTGTGCAGTTTAATTTGACGTTTGAGCATTGCCTTGCTCCATTAGCCTCATATAAAGCTACAACACGTTGAGAGGAATTAAAAAAAAATGGTGCTGTGTTGGGGGGGAAGTGGGCTGCATTTATCCAGAACTAAGTAAGCACCTGTAGCAGTCATGGGGAAAAGAGCTTCTTCATTTCTTCTTCTTTTGGCTTTTTAAATCTTGGTTATGGTGAGAGGGGCAGCACTTGGGAGGTGAGAAGAAAAACGGCTGGTTCTCACAGAAAACTCCTTCAGTGTGTTGATAATGTCCCAGGTCTTTAGACCCCACTTTAAACTATCATCGAGGGCTTGAATAAATAAATTGCACAGATCAGACACACACACAGATCAAGGGAAAAGTGGATGGTAAACAATACAGTGTGGGAGCAAATATATTTTCTTGGATACTTTCTTTTTACTGGAGATTTGCACACAGTAGGTAAATCAAATCCCTAGGTGCTTGGGAAATCTCGTGGTTAATCTAGGACTGAAGGACATGTATTATAAATACTGCTTTATTATCACACTGTTTGTCCAACTACCTGTACTGATAACAGGATTAGAGGGAATTAACATATGGAGAAAGCTAAAAACAGTTTGTTGGGATATATATTAGGGCTATTAACTCTATTAGTACCAGTGAAGTACCTGTAGTCTGATACAGAGCTACACATTTTGGACTGGATTTTTCTTTCTTAAAAGGGAAGGAAAGGCAAACATCACCAAAGTTCTAGGAGAAATTTCCATGGGAATGGTGCAGATGCAGGGGGGCTTGTGCCCTGTGTCTAGGCAATACATCAACACATGAAGCAGTGCCATGAGAGATAAAAGTGACCCCAGAGTCCAATGGCAATATTTATGGAGTTGCATTCATTTAAGCACAAATTGAAAAGCAAATGTTAAAAAAAAAACATTTGGCGTAACTGCCTGATATCTTTGCTATGCACACCACTGAAACATGTGCCATGAGGCATGCCAGGCTCACTCTTCGCTCACTGGGACATAGATGAGAACTCCCAGGCTGGGATAATATTTTTTAAAAAGCCTTTCCAAAATTTTAAATATTTAAAATTTTTATTTTAAATCTTAAAGAGAATTAATAGAAGCTGAAGTGAATTTTTCAAAAAGAAGAAATATGGAAGTAAAAAGCCTCTCCAAAACTGGGAAACTCAAAGAGCTAGTTGACTATTTTGGCTGAGATGCAGCTCCTAGGAAGCGAGATCCTTGGCAGGGGCAGGCTGATTTCAATGAGGAATCCCTCTCTTGTGCACGAAGGATGGGGCCTGAACGCCCACAGAGGACGTGGTGTCCCCTCTCTCACACTTGCTGTTGAC
>VXBU01001145.1:711007-773611 GCA_013400315.1 Bombycilla garrulus | reverse complement strand
TTTTTTTGGGGTTTTTTTTTATTATTTTTTTTTCTCTCTTGAGAAACATCACTTTGACAGCCCTAAAGACTGGGAGCCCCTGTGCTGGTGCTGCTCAGCTGGGGGAGAGCCATTGGTGTTTGAGCACCTGTTTGCCGCACAGGCCGTGGCCCTCGGCCACCTGCTTGGGGGTGTCCCATGAGACTCAATCACCTACCAGGTGATACCAGTTTCTTTTTGTTCTCTTTTCTTGTTTGGGTGCTTATCCCACTAGTCTGGCCTGAAGCTGAGTTGAATTTCTGCTCTGCTGCGAGGCATGAGCGAGCTGCAGGCTCTTACCCCAGGGCTGAACTGGCCCCTCTGTTCGTCCCTAATGCGCATCAGACACATTGGGGCCTTTCTCCGCTGTGCATTTGTAACTCCCGTTGACGCTAATGGGTGTGACATGTGTCTATCCAGGGAGAATAGCCCCCATTGACTACGGCAGCTCCCCGGCCCTGAGCGCTGCTCGTCACTTGATTAAGCCAAACTAATGAGGCACGACCGGGGCCAATGGGAATGTGTGGGACTGAGGCATTGCAAAAGCCGGTGGAAACCTGCAGCTTTACTGGGGGCTGGGTTTTGTTATGCCAGGCAGAGTCACGGGATGCCATGGGATGGGGTGTGCAGGAACAGGTGCTGTCACAGAAATGAGCAGCGCTGGGAGGTTCATGCTGCTGGTGACAGCACCCGAACCGCCCTCTTCAAGTGGTAATTACATGTGAGAGTGCCTTGTGAGCTTAGCAGGGTTTAAAACTAGGTTTGGTCTCAGCTCTTGCTCAGTGTCTCTCTGCATTCAGGGTCTGAATTTGGCCCCTTGGATCTTTCTCTTGGGCATGTGCACAGGAGCATTTTTGGCTCTTCAGTAGACAGCCCAGTGTCCAAGGCAGGCAGTATCCTTTTCACCAATATTAAACAGCATCATTTTGGGAAATGGGAAAAAGAGGGAAAGCAGAGACACTGTAGGAAGTGTTTCTTGTAGGTTGCCTGCTCTGCAAGAAGTCACCAGAGGCGTAGCTTGTCCCTGGGAGCTCTCCCTCATGTGCACTGCTGGCCACTACTCCAAGTGCAGAGCACCAGCTGTACTCACAAGAGGCTGGGGGAACTGGAGGGCTGGAGTCTCTTTTGTTTTGGTTGGGCCCAAAGCATCTAAACTGGGCCAGATCCAAGAATACAACTCAAGGCATGTGCTTGGGAGTTCAGTGAGAGCACAACTGTTCTTGCAGAAAAACGGGTTGGGAGAAAAATCAGGAGACTGACACCTGAAGAGCTGAGTGTGGACATGGCCTCCACAGGTAGAGATAGACCCCATAAGGACACAAAATGCTGGTTGCTGAACTGAGACCAGGAACTCTGGCCTTGCTGCAAAATACAGCATCATCCCAAACCACTGTGGTAACACGAGGGCACAACCTGTAGTCCAGGGCCAGACTACAAAGCCAGATAGGTCAGTTGTAGATTTTGAGAGAAAAAAGCATTAAAAAAAAACCTCTCCGTTCTATTTAAAGACTTGCTGTTTTGGAGAGCCTGGGTGAGAAGTTTCCTGTACTTTCCCCTGTACTTTACCTGCTGGTACATTCCAGGTCAGAGGAGGTTTGTATTTTTGTCATATTGCAATACTTGCCTTTATGTAAGTGCTGCTAAGAATAAAATTAGCAGTGGGAGAAAAACATCAGTTTGATGTCTAAATTTGGAAAACTTGATGAATAAATCTATTAACTTCGTTGTAGGGAGAGAAAAGAATAGCAATCTTTTATTTGAAGAAAATATAAAATAAATACGAAATAAGAGCTAATTGCCCTCTCTGCTTTTCTGAGGTGGGTTTTTAAACACTTTGTGGTCCCCTTCGGAGGAAAAATATGGATTGGCTCTGATTTGTGGAAGTCTGGCTTGAGAAGATTTGGTCAGTTGGATCTGAGAGGCTTTGACATGATTATCAAAAGCTCTCAGTATTTGAGAAGGCTGGGAGCAGAGGGGCAGTAGGGTTTGTCCGCTGGAGTAGGTGTCCTCCCAGAGGGCAGGTTCCTGCCGGGTGTTGGGCAGCAGTGCTGTCCTTGCTGGGGCAGCCCCTGTCCCAGGACACCAATTCATCAGCAAGGAGCAGCACGGGGCAGGGAGAATGCCAGCATGAAACTGCTCCAAGCACCACCAGTCTCTTCCTGTGCCTGCATCCCAGGCTGTGTGGGACTGTGTGCTCCAGTCAAGCCCCATGGTGATCACAGCACACCTCGAGTCTTTTGGCATTGTCCAGGGCTCTGGGGGACGCTGCCATCTGCACCTTGCAGGCACCTCTTCCTACCTGCCCCAAAGTTTAGCACAAGGCAGTAAAGTCCCTATTACAGACCACAGCATTTTATGGCAAGAATTGTCTCCTTTTGCCCAGTAGCTGTGGCAGCTGTACCCATCACCTTTCTTGCCATATCCATAGCAGGTCACTTTGACCTTTCTTGGTAAACTATAGATTATTCATCAAGCAACTGAGATTGAAAACAAGATATTAGAAATTAAAATATTTGTTAATCAGATACTAGACTAGTACAGCCCTTGTTGATCTTAAGAGGTGGATAATTTTCTGGTTATCTTGCTTGTTCACTCCTCTAAATCTTTCTGGAGTAAGAAACTGGCATGTAAATGTGAAAATCCTGTTTAGTTCTTCTTCCCAAGGGGCAGCCTTGGGTACTTAACAACTATTTCCTTCTCCTCTTTTGTACTTAATTGGCTGGACAGGGAGGAGAGGCAGTGCACAAACTCAGCAAATATTGTTTACGTTCTTCCTGTAGCTGCTCTTTGGACACCTACAGGTCATTAATTCCTTTGTTTCCAGTCAACCTGCCAGGAGTAGCTCTGCTGCCCAGTGAGAGCTGTTCCCTCCATGTGCGCTGCTGACCCATCCCCACGGAGCCGCGCTACCAGACACGTTCAGGAGGGATCAGGACTCCTGGGACATTACCAGCTTTCTGCTGAGACGAGAAGAGATAGAGGTAATATGGCAATAATATACATAACCAGAACTCTGTCTGTTTTCCCAAGTACCCTCCGTATGTTGACAGGGTTATCTAAAAGAGTGGTATCATTAATCTTGTGGGGACATCAGGCCTTGCTAGCAGGAGGGTGCTGCTGCTGAAAAGGGAGTGAGAGCTACTCTGTGAGTACAGATCCATCACACAAAAGCCCAAAGCTGTTACCGCACCCTCCAAGAAACAGCCCCTGGTGATGGAAAGAAAATCAGCATCATCCCATGACACTGCTGTTCCTGTTGATTGTGAATTTAAAAGAAGGCAGGCTAAGGACGGGAGTTTGGAAATCCCTGCTGATCAGGAGTGAGACTATTTCCCTCCTTTAAGAACATTTGCTCAGCTTTTTAATTTCCAGTGTTTCCAGTTGCCATATCAACCTGAGAAATTTGCCTGGCAATTGATGGCATATTTTTCAATTGAAAATTAAAAAAATTAGTTGCATTGGGTTCAGCTTTTTTTTCCCCAGGATTTCACTTTATGCTATTTTACTTCATTCCCGGTATTTGCTTTCCAAGCCATGTTAGGAGATGACCAAGGATCCCCACCCTGCCTTTGCCCAGGCACATCTCAGGTTCAGNTTAGGAGATGACCAAGGATCCCCAGGCACATCTCAGGTTCAAGGGTCCATGTGCAGAAGTCAGGAGCCAGGTCAAAATGCAGCCAACATCAGTAGCTGGGAGAAAGTCTGTGGGACACATCCTACAAGCTGGGAAAGGCCACAAGCATCAACAGAAACACCCTGGCTGAAGGCAAGTGGCAGTTCCATCTTTTTTGTTGCTCTGGAGAGCAGTTGCAGAAGGCAGAGTGGAGGGAAGGGAGGTTGCTCCTGGCTTTGGTGTTGAACAGTGCATTGGTGTTCTGGAAACTCGCATCTGATCCAGCACCATCGAGGTGGGGAAGGAGCCTGCACCCACTCCCAGTGGTACCCAGCAATGTTCTCCCATCTGTTCACCCTTGTCCTCTCTGCAGCCCACCCCTGGCCATGCACGGGTCACTGGTGCTGATGGGGACTGATCTGCCCCAGGGCAGATGAATCTGCAGGGACTTCTCTGTGGTGAACATATTGCTTGGTTTGTTGTGGGTTAGTGGTGAAGGATTTTTCTTTAAAAGGAATAAGAATGGAAAACAAGGAAGTCAAAAAGCCCTGAATCTTTACCTTTTTAAAGTGGAGACACCGCCACAGCAGGGCATAATGGCTCGCTGTGGTGGTGGTGGTCTGCCTGCGAGCCTGGAGATTTATGTAATGAGAAACACAATTCCTGCAAAGAACATTGTTAAATCTTTTCAAAATTTCAGCTATAAGCCATTTTATTGCTAATAATATGGCTAGATTCTTCTTTTGAAGAATCTGGGAATGTTTGACAAGTGGAGAAAATGGAGAGGACTTGAGGCACCATAATCTGTATTTTCCATTTACCTTGCTTGAAGCTTGAACAACACATGTGCCACAAATGATTTGTTTATTCCTAAGCTCCCCCAAGGAGCCCAGTCTCCATTCTCAGGCATATAATGGCTATTCAAATGAAAGCTTTAATAGGTTGTTGCAGATCTGATACCAATGCAGAAAGAGAAAGAGATATGCAAATATTCAAAATTAAACAAACTAGCTCCTGCCCTTTGCCTTCAGAGGTGCAGTCTCAGATCTGGATGGTGTCACCAGTGCAATGAGCCTGCTAGACTCAGCTCTCTGGAGAACAGCTTCCTTTTTCTCATTTCTCATTCCCCCCCTCTCCCTTTGCCTTACAAAGCTCTCACTTGAAAGTTATTTTGCTTGGAATATTTTCTGTCTGTGGCACTCACGGGGAAGGAGAGCCCCAGTGAGGGCTGAAATACACAACATGTTCAGATTTGAGCCTGAGGAACATTGCTGGGAAAAACTCCTCTGTGCTGGTTTATTTCACATCTTAAAAAATGGCCTTAACCTCAATGCCTTCCCCTGGGCATTTCTTCATGCTATAGAAACAATTTTGGAAGAGTGACACAGACAAAAGTCCAATTAGGGGTTACAGTCTGAACAACAAAATCTGTTTCTGCCCACACCAGAAGATAAATCAGGGGCTTCATTGATTCTTAACACCAGTTCTTCTTTTCCTCTTTTGCTCCATGTACTGTGTATGAGTCAGGCCCCAAAGCCACCTCAAAAATGTAAAAATAACATGTCATCCACCTAACCACTGAAACTGTGCCAGGAGCTACTGTGTGCACTGAACAGCGGAGAAAAATAATAATTTTACATCAAAAACACCATAAAAGTTTTTCAGTGCCTTCCAGGTTCTTGTAAAACTACTATTATCTTGTCCAACCCTCAAGGCTTTTTGCACAATTATCAATTAGTTCTGTGGTTGGTTTTCAAAAAGGCAGTGCTGGAAACAGGGGCCACACAGCAAATCACAGCGATGGAGGGGGAAGCGCAGCTGTGCCTCCCTCACAGGATGTCCGTGCACACCTCGATTCTGCTCCTGGTTCAGGGGCACAATCCCTGCAGCATCCCTGTGCCTCTTCTGCCCTCCCATCATCCGTGCTCTGATCACAAGGGGTTCAGCTGAAGCTGCAGCTTCAGATATGAAGAGAGAGCCCCGTGCTCAGCAGAAGCATGAGGGGGATCTTGCTGTGGCTCGGGTATCTGGGCAGTGTTCTGGCTGTAACAGGTACCACAGTGTGTTGAAGCAGTGTAGGAAGTGCGTTTGCACCTCAGAGATTTGAAGCTCTGCCTGACTGATGTTAACCAAGGCTGGACACCTCAGGGTTTCAGGGGGGAGGATTGGATGAGAGCAGGTGAGGAGAAGGCTTCAGAAAATAAACACTTTAATTTAACTAGTCTTTTCCTCCAGAACCCAGGAGGAAAAAACCCAATAGCCAAAACAATAGAGGAAAGAAGATCTTCCTTTGCAAGTGTGAACAATATCATACAGAAATGTTCCCCAAATTTGTGTTTTGTGAGACTGATTGGAGCTGTAGCCAAAACCTGTATTTGAATGTGGCTAGACAGTGGAATTAAAAGCGATCTCTGGCCATGTTTAAACATGAACTGGGCCATAAGCTACTTACGGGCTGTGGTTACAAAAAAATAGAAAGGGCTGACTCACAGTGGGAGAGCATGAGCTTGGAAGGTTCCCATGCAATCCTCCCTGTGCTCTGAAGGTGCCCAGCTTAGGGATCCTGGACACCCCATGCTCTCCAGACACCTCCCCTGACACTTGCAGGGTATTTCTGAGAGCCTGACTTAGAGGCTGAAGATGAGAAGTGTTTCTTTTGGCCTGTCAGCAGCACAAATGAGAAGAAAGACTGGAATTCTCCAAAGTTTTTCCAGACTGCACACCCAATTCAAACAGACTCATCCGGCTTCCTTGCAAGTGTGATTCCCAGATCACAGCTAAGTCTAGCACAGGCTTCACCATCACCAGTGGCAGATCTGTATTTTTTAAATTAAAAAATATTCAGTAAAAGCTGATGCACCTTGTGGGAAGCTCTTGATTTTGGCCCACCTAATTTTGAGTTTTAAACGTTTTTACTTGGTCAGCGTTTCATAATGAAATATATTCTTTTTCAAAGAGGAGCACATGATTCTACAGGGGGAAAATATATTAAGGATAATATAATATTTAAGCACGAAACAAATCAGCATCTAACCAGTTTTTGTTTCAGACAACCAATTTTCAGAAATTGAGATTACCAATTCTGGTCCTATTTAAGACTGGGGAGAAAATGCAAAATTCTGACATGTCCGCAAGGTTGGAGAGTAGTTTTCCACTGAGCTCTCCTCAGATGAGATTGCAGAAATTCTTTTGTTTTCTCATTCCTCCTTGGCTCTGCCACCAGGCAATTCTGTTCACACTGTTCTCCAAGACAAAATCTGAGCCAGGCTGAGATTTGTGCTGATGGTGAGTGCCTGCCTTTCTTCTGTTTTTCTTTCTTTAAATGAAACAGTTTCCTAAGGCTTTGAAATGGGGCTGATAAAAAGCAGCTTTTAAAATGCATTTTAGTAAATAGTTTGAAACCAGACCATAAAGTCTCATAACTGTAGGTTTGCCCTTAATTATACTTCACTGACAGCCCATTTTCCTTCTCCTTTGCAACCAGTCTCCTTTTCCTTTAAGAGCAAAACATATTGTATGCTACTTTTGAAAGATTTGAGGAGCTCCACACAAATTCGACAAGATCTGTAGGTAAACAGTGTCACCTAGTGGATAACCAACATGGATTTTCCCAAACTGTGGAAGAAGTTTGGCAGTGTGGTTTTTCCGTTTTGTCCTAGAAAAAAATACCATCTCCAATTGGAAGGAGCCCTGTCCTGAGAAGTGGAATCGCTGCCAAATGCCTGCAAATCCAAAGTCGCAGGATTTGATGGCCAGCACTGAGTTTGTCATGAGCATGGGCACAGATCCAGTAAAGGGGAAGAACCAAATCGCCAGCTCAGTGCCTGAAGAGAAAAAGGTTATAGCAGCACATGCTGAAATGTTTATTTCCTCCATGTGTAAAGATGTACTGACTCCACATCATCTCCTGCACCATCAGCTGCCCCTCTCCTTGCACAGAAAACAAGAGGATGTCAGGAGGCATCTCCCTTGTGATCAGCTGAGGCTACTGAGCAGGAAAAATTAAAAAAAACCCCCAAAACTGCAAAGTCCTTGGGGTGGGAGATTTGGCAGAGAGTATTGGAAAGCAGGAGAAGGAGTATAAACTCCATGGAGAAATCTCTCATCCCGAGAGGGTGGGATGATAACTTAGGGAATGTGGTGGTAGGTATCTAGGAGAAAATTTCCTGAAGAAAGCAAGAGACAAGATAAGCCTTGGAGAGCCTTCTGAGTTAGAAGTAACAGGTTAGAAAATCAGGACATAGATTGAACCAGGAGTAACCTGCTCCAGAAGGAAGGATATGCTCCTGAAAACTAAACTGAGGCTGGATATCCTGAAGAGCAGTTGCAGCACTTAGGTTTCTGCTTTCTAACTAACTTTGCTGTCAGGATCCCTTGGAGTCAAGATGGATTTGAACCAGAGCACTGCAGGAAGAAATAAATATAAAAAGAATTGAGACAAAAATGGAAAAGAACTCTTCAGAGTCACGGAAACTCCTGAGGGAAAGAAAGAGGTAGAATTCAATTGGCAAAGGTGAGAACTCAGGTAACTTGGTTTCTAAACAAATCAAAGACTGGCATTCAGTTGGCTTCACACAGGTTGGGTGGGAAGTGCAGGGTTTATGTTCCACTCTCAATACCCACCCATTCTTCCTCCCCCTTTAAGGTCATCACTGCAGTTTGTTACAATTGCATTTGGGGTTTTTTTCTGAAAAACCCACTGACACCCTACTCCTTTCCTCACATTGGACAAGAATGTGTAAGAGAGCAAAAGCATGGTCCTAGAGATGGCTCTTCCATGTCCAAGAGGCAGCAGGTGGAAAAACCCAGGTGAAAATTTGGGATATTATCTGCATCTTCTTAACATAGACACCAGATGTAGAGAAGAGCAGGATTGCTCTATCAGTGCACTATCACAGGCTGGCTGTGAGCATTCTCAGACTGAGCATTTATAGCCAGCTCTTACATTTCTGGGGCTTTGGTCAAAAGCAATAAGCCAGAGCATCCTGAAGAATGTACGGATACATGTTGGAATTGTACTTAAAAAGATAAATATCTTATTTTCATGGGTCAGGAAGCCTGAGCTCTAGCACTAAAATATCTTCCAAATAAGAGGAGAATAGTGATTGATTCTTATGGCAGATTGTTCTGCTAAGTTTGTGTTTGGCCTCTGTTTTCTTCATTTTTGTCACGTGTCAAATGGATGGTCTGTCATTCTTCTCCAAAGGAGGGAAAGTGATTCTTGTGTAAAGCCCAGAGGAGCTCCATTTACAGGCAAGCTAAAATATTCTGCAAGTCGGGACACTTTCTCACCTGAGCACACACTGAGTTTCCAAAACAAGCACTGGCATAACTGTACTTGCTCAGTTTCAAGCAGTTTTCCTCCAAACTATTTCATGTTTCTTTTTTGTACCAGTCTTCTTGGACCAGTTCCCACTGACTGAATCCACAGAAGGCACCATCTTCTACGGGTCCCTGCTGTGGGCATTGGCAGGTACAGACTTTGTTACATCACTTCAGTTACTCTGTGATTCCTCAGTTTATTCCTCCAGTAATCTGACTTCTACACTGACTTTCCCACAGTGCTTTTATTCTTGGGACCTCTGAGAAATTCTCCTCTCTCAGACAGTCAAACCATTACTAAATCAGTTATCATATTTCCTTCTCAAAGAGAAGGTGATAATAATTCCTTTGCTCAATAAAGTATAAATTGAGAGTAATCCTGCTGAGTGATACTATGAGATGTAATAGCACTGTGTGAGGTCAGAATGTTCCCATGTGAGCTACAAGTCCAAAAAAACAGTGAGTAAAAAGCTTGACTAGGTCAAGGATCCCATCCTGGGAACGACAGAAGGAAGAAATAGAAGTAGCACCTGGAAAATGCTGCTCTCATCAAGAGAGGCATCCCCCACTTTAAATATCTGCTGACTTTAATATTAGACAAATCAAAATGTACTTCTTATGTGGAATTCTCTTTTGCTTCTTTAAACAGAGACACTTGCAGAAATTTCACAGTAATTTTTAAAAGTAGCTCTTGTTCCGCCAGGAAATCGAAATTTCTTTAGACAAGAACATCTAGTCTGGAGTCTGAGGAGGGCTGGCATTCTCTGCAGCAGTGTGCAACAACAGCCCAAGCATCTTAACATTCCTAGGCTGGATCCATCTCTGCTGTCAGCAAACCCCTTGGAGGCTCTGCTCGGCCCCTGGCAGCGTGAGCTCCCAGATCCGCGTGCTCTGACGGCCCCACGCTGAGCCCAGGGTGGGCTGCCAGGTTCCCTGGGAGTGCAGGTACAGCCTCCAGAGGTTTTTCCAGGCAGCCTGCCTGAAGCTGAGAGTGCTGTTGCTTGCATGAGAAATCCCCTTCCTCTGTGATAGCAGCACACGCGAGTGCTCCCAAGCCCTGTTTGGATCCCTTTATACCCACGTGCACCAAAAGGCGGGAGAAGACAACTGTGAGGGCAAACATTGATCCAAAAAGGCAAATTGCATTGGACAAGTAAACGAGGAGTCTCTTGCAGCCAGGAAAGGATACAAAAATGTAATCATGTTAACATCCATGCCTCAGGCTGTCCAGGCAAATGAAGATCCAGGGAAAGCAGCAAACTGAGGAAATGAGCTGGTTGTAGAAAACTCTGTGTGTGTGTGTGTACATGAAATGCTCTATTTTACTCATTTAAATTATTAGCATCATAATAATCTAAATCAAAAATGATAAAGAAAAGCCAAACTCAAGGCTTCCAAACTGTCTGCATCCCATCCTTCAAGGTGGCCACATTCCTGAGTACTGGGGAAATTTGAAGAGCTGATCATTTCCTCTGCCTCAAAAGCAAAACAGCAAAGCAAAACCAAAGCAAAACCCACTCATCTTCTCCCT
Organism: Bombycilla garrulus; assembly: GCA_013400315.1. Classification (NCBI taxonomy): domain Eukaryota; kingdom Metazoa; phylum Chordata; class Aves; order Passeriformes; family Bombycillidae; genus Bombycilla; species Bombycilla garrulus. Next base: position 763,127 of record VXBU01001145.1, on the reverse strand, counting down.
GTTTAAATCTGTTTTTCAGTTTGTGTAGCATTTGTTTACGTCTTAAGCTGTTTCTCAGGGTGACTCAGCTTAGGGCATCAGATGGTGCGAGCTTGAGGACTTCAACAAATTTGAAGAGAAGGCCTGGAGAAACTGTGAAAGACTCCATGTTTCCTCAGCTTTTCTCCCAGCTGCCCACTCAGGTTTTCCAGGAGCGCTATGAAATAAGCTTTTTATTTCTATTACTAGTTCACATCCAGTCCTGGAGGAGTTTGTGCCTTACCAGGAGACAACACCTGGAGCTTTGGAAGCTGGCTCTCCCAAGGGGCCCATTCACTGACATCTCCATAAAGTCAGCAGATCTCAGGTCATTTTCATGTGAAACAACCACATGAAAACCCACCACTGCTGCTGGCTTTACTGGTTTAAGACTGACTGGCTGTAGACTCTAATTTGCCCTCTTATTCCTTGGGGTGGGCTAGCAGGGTAGGAAATTAATGAGGCAGCCAGGAAGAGGTGGCACCACTTCTGTATGTGTTCAACTTGAACCTACAATGGTTTCATTTCAGCACCTTTCCCTACAGTAAATGACATGGGTATTCTTATTCCTGTTCTAAAGGCAGCACTAAATAGGATGGTTTAAGCTGAGAATATTTGCCCAGCTCCTGGAAAGGGTTAGACACACAGCCCTGAGGTGGGCAAAGTGTGTGATTGCCATCAAACTAAGCAGCCGTGTTCAGCTTGTCTTGGATTTCTTTTTATGAGACAAGGGATGATTCATAAAAGCAAATGCTGAGGCCACACAGTTTGTCAAGGCTCTAGTCGAACCAGGTGTAATGATTGAGGTTTTGCAGATGATCTGCAGTTAAGGCAAGAAAATAACAGATCATGGGTCAAATCCATTCCTGATGTAACTCCAGCATCATCAGTAGGAGTTACCCACGTGTGAATGTGGCTCCATGTTCCTCACTCATACAATAAAGCAAGATCCCTCCTGCAGCAGAATCAATTGGAAAAAGGAGAAAGGAAAAAAATGCTTCTTTCTTGACCACATTAAAAATAATCACTTTTTTGTTGCACAATGGGGCAGAGAAAACCAGTCCTAGAAACCAGAGTACAATTTCCTCAGCATGTCATGGGGAGGGGAGAGAGGGGAAAATTGGCATAACCAAGAGGTTTCTTTCATCTCTGTTCTGTTCTAAACAATGCAGGGAACAGGGGAAGGCACACCTAGATATCTATATATCTATATCTATCTAAGATATCTAGATGAGCTTTCTCCTCTTCCCTCTATCTATATCTATAATCTATACATAATATATGGATATCTGTAGATAACGACATAGCTTCTACAGACAGAGGGATTTAGAAAAAAAAAAAAGGACTATATTCTTTCTGTTGATTAGACTTGATGTTTAAAAATAGTAAAATGAAAAAGATGAAACATAATGTTTGGTGTCTCAGCTTTTCCTTCCCACTTGGCAGGTCGGGTGTGTCTACGGGAATGCAGAAAAGTCATCTGAGGGAGAAAATTGCTGTTCACTAAAAATTACTAATCGTTTCTTCACACTAGACAAACAGCACTGAGAGGTTTTTAGTTATACAAAGGTGGATTTTTTTGTTCTTTCCCCTTTCTCCTCTCTTCTCCAGCTAATGATTCAGATGTGCAAAATGCAGGATATGACATCCTACTGAGTATTAGGTGCAGTGTTTTGCAGGTGACAAGATCCAGGTCTGAGTCAAAAATAAAAGCACAATAGCCTGAAAATCTTCTACTGCACACTGTTAGCACTTTACAACCTAAATGGCAGGAAAAGCAATTCACAGAATAATCTTTCCAGGAAAATTTGTATTCCAGCAGCAGTGAGGTCCCCTCTGAGACTGTGGCCCTTGTGCACTAGAAGAGCACACAAACTAATGACATGAGACAGGAAGTTGGAAGAAAAAGATACCACTTGATCTGGAATTTTTACATCTAGGTAGCTCAGAGTGCTCTGGGACCTCTGTAGTGGAAGTAGAAACTGGACCCACTCCTGCACCCCAGAGTCCCAGCCAGAGGAGGCTGATGCCTCCCATCTCCCCTCACCCACCACCACTCCTCTCAGAAAGCCTTGGCTGACACATCCAGGGAATGCAGAGCTGTTCTTCTATCAATTGTACTTTAACAAACCCATTCACACCTAAACCTGCTCATTTGTCTTTGCCAAAGTGCTCCTCCACGCATTTCACTGGCTGAAGTTCCTTGGCACCGCAGCAGCAGCAGAGCGAAGGGCACTGAGGGGCTCCAGGTGCTGGTGTTCAGCTCCCTGTGCAGGACACCCCACTCCTGCAGCCCCCTGCTCCAGCCTCCTTCATGCCCCGTGTCCCACCGAGGGGGATAAACAGGAATTGTGACAGCTGACAGCAGTGTCTCCTGTGGAGCTTCCAGAGAAATAGCCCTGCATTCCTGGGCTAACAACTGGGTACCTGTCTGAAAATGGAGGACAAGGGATTTACTGTAAAGAGAAAAATCAGTGGCAACCCTGCTGTATTTAACTATGCCATTAATGTATTTTTTTTAAAAATTAAAATCAGGATGATTACCTCTGCTGACTCTATTTCACTTTGGGCCTCAAAGCACAGTTGAGAACCATCTGCTGACAGAGAATCACGACATTTTGTCATTTCTTCAGCTGGGGATTTCCTATCACATATGGGGTGGTCAGCTGCTAAGCCACTGCCCCACCGGAGTCAACTCCCATTGCTGCAGCATTCCTGTTTTCTGCCCTTGAGAGGGAAGAAAATGAAGGTGAGAAATTTACCTTATTTGCAGCCCATGACCAACAACTTTATTGTGACACGGCTATGGATACTCCACCTCTGAAGAGGGCCTGTTTAATTTGTGTTGACACATTGGGGTTTAATTCTCTGGACTAAAATTAGACTTTCTATGCAACAAAGTTTTATTTCTGTCCTGTTCCCCTCTGCTTTTTTCCTGCATCTGTGAGCACAGCAGACATCATCTAGAGCAAATAGAAGCACAATGCAGCTTTTGTCACTGCTCTAAACCACTCTGCTCTAAGCTAACCCTGAAATTCATCTTTTTGGGTCAGCTGTGCTCATTCATATTGCAAAATGCTCTCCAGAGCATTTTTACTACACTCATAAAGAAATAATGGAAAACCAAGAATGATTCCTAGAGAAAGGATAGCACGAAGCATGAGCAATGTCTGGCTACGGTGCTGCTCCAGATCTCCTCTCTGGACAGAACAAAGTAGGACAGAACACTTAAAATACATCTATTTTACAACGAGACTAGTGGTTGCTTTGCTGCAGTGACGAGCAGGGATATTAAAGCTCTGTCACGGAGCTTTAGGATTAGCACCTTGTGGGAAGCACCTTAAGGAGCTCGCAGCGCTTGGCTCCGCAGCTGCCGCGGGAGCACTGCCCGCACCAAGACTGCCAAGTGCTCTGCTTGGTGGTTTCTACATCACTGAGTGCTTTTCCTTGAAATATTCTGCCTCTAGAGAAGACACACAGGAATTTTCTGAAGCAGAACATGGCATTACGTAAATCTGGTGTTTTGACACACTGATATTTTTGAGCTTGCATAATTCACTGAATTCCACCCAAGCTTTTCATTTCAATACCTCAGAAGCATCATTTGTCGGTCAGTTTTAGGCTTCTTCAGAAAGATTTCTTTTTTTCCATTGCTCCATTCCCCAGGGGTCCAGATGGAGTTTCCTTAGCATGAGAGGCTGGTGATGACATGGGTTTTGTCAAAAGTGATTATAAGGATCGTGCTGTAAAGTTGCTGTTTTGTGGCCAAAACATGGCCTTGCAATTATCCACCAGCAATAGCTCCTGGCATCTGTGGGAGAACGCAGCCTCGCAATGAGGTGGGTTAGTACTAATTACAAGATGTTTATTCAGTGTAAGTAAAGTACACTGTATTTTACTCATTAGCACCCAAAATGGCACATGCAATTGGAGCAACGTACTAATCCAAATAGGGGATTACAGCTAAGCAGGGTGCTGAACTGTCTGCAGTTAATTTATAGTTAACCAAGACGCTCATTTACCCTGGTAAGAGCACACACCCACCCAGCAGTGCTGGGAGAGAAGGAACTCACTGCACTTTAGAGAAGTATCTTTTCCTGCAGCAAACACAGCAATGCCAATAAGGTCAGATTAACACAGGAGAAGACACAGCTTCTTTATTGGCATTAGTGTTTTTTCTGTAGGAAGAGGTACTTTTTCCTTTACCTAGTTGAGGACACAATGGCCTTTCTCAACTCAGCTTTTCTTCAGCTGATTGTCTAATAACTAAAGCACAGTACAAATATAATCTATTTTCTCATGTCCTGTGTTTGCTGCATCGTTCCCGTGTCCATAATCAGGGCTGATCCTCAACTACTTTATAAGAGATTTATTATGAGATCATAGGCTGGTTTCATAAAACTCACGCCCAAGTGAATGGACATTTTTATGACTGAAGAAGCTTGAAATGATTAGGAAACAGTCTCAGCTCAACCTGAAATGGTTATTATAATCCAAGATTAAAATGTTTTCTCAGCAGTTTGTGCTATTGAAGCTCATGTGTACATTCATCTGCCAGCCCCTTGCTGTGCATTTTACCAAGCTACCTGCAAATCAGATGGAGAGCACTAGGAGTTCGCTGAGCCTTTTAATTGCTCTATTGAAAATGACTGAGGAAGAAGCAGACCAATAGAAAAAGAGGGTGCTGGGCTTATTAACCCACAGGTGAGGTCACTTTCTGTGTATCAGGATGGAGGAGAAGCTATGAAAGGAGGAATGGAAAGTGGTTTTGTCAGAAATGAGTATGCGTAGGAGTAATTTGAGACAATAAAAAAAAAGAAGAAATAGACCCTTTAAACACTTAAAAAGGTAAGAGTTATTGAATGGGATGCATTTATTCACTTGGTTTACAGATTTTTTTTTTAAAAAAGTAGTAGCTATTTAATTTTAATCCTTTTCTTCCTTTTTTTTTTTTTTTTTTTTTTTGGAGTAAACCTGATTTTCTAGGGAGCTGTGGAGCTTTGTTTTGTACTTTAGCATTTCAAGTCCAGTGCTAAGTGTCCACCAAGTTACTCTCTTGCTCCCTCTCCTCAATGGAGCAGGGGAAGAAAACAAGGTGTAAAAAAAGCTTATGTGTTAAGATGAAGACATGGAGATTACTTGCCAATCAGCATCACCAAAAAACAGAAAGAATTCATTTTTGGGGAAAATTAATTTGATTTATGTTCTATTTAAAGATAGAGAAGGAAAGGAGGAAATAAAAACACCTTCTCCACCTCACCTGTGTTCCCCAGGCTCAACCTCACTCCTTGATTCCCAGCTCTTCCACCCCTCCCCATATCTGGCACAGGGAGAAGAGGGCTGGGGGAGTTGTGGTCAGTTCATAACACTTTGCCACTCTTTCCCTGCACTCTTCCCCTGCTCTAGCATTGTCTCCCTGCCATGGCATGCAGTGCCTCAGAAACTGCTCCCCTGTGGCACCAGTTCCCCAAGAACAGCTCCAGCATGGGCTGTAGTTCCTTCAGGGCACAGGCCCTGCTGCAGGGTGGCTGGCTGCTCCCATGCTGGCCTTCCTGGGCTGCAGGAGAACAACCTACTGGGACATGGCTTCTCCATGGGCTGCAGGGGAAACTGCTCCACTCTTGGGGCACCTTCATCACCCTTCCTTCATCACAGACCTCAGTGGCTGCAGGGCTGTTTCTTCTGCACTTCTTCCTCATTCCTTTCTCTTGTAGCTGTTGGGCAGTGTTTGTTACTCCTTAGATTGTATTTTCACCGAGATGACACCAGCACTGCTGCTGGGCTCAGTTTTGGCTCAGTCCTTTTTGGAGCTGGCTCTGTCCAATACTGGGGCAGCTCCTGGCCTCTTATCACAGGAGTCACCCCTGCAGCCCACCTCCCACTACTGAACCAAAGGTCCTAATTCATTCACTATGGTTTTGTGATTGAGGACGGGGGGAGGAAATCCTGAAATCACGCACATATCTGTTCTGTGTTTATGCTTGACTACGTTTAGTCTCTTGAGTAAACACGTGTTCTTGTGCACGCTCTGCAAGCTCGTTTTATCAGCTGTTTCTTCCTATTAGGTGTTCATACTAACAGGTATTGCTATGCAGTGAAATCTCATCATAGTGTTCTGGGCTTTTTATGTGGCTGGTCACTGTGCCCTAACCCTAGATGTATGCACTGAATAACCGCATTGTTCATTTATAATGTCCTTGGCTTTTCTATAGCCTTGTCCCTGTGATATTACTTGTGGACACAGTGGGCTGGATTGAAGACAGTGAAGTTAAAAGTGGTGATGTATGCAGCTATGTAACTGTGAGAAGAAATGTATTGATTCCCCATACCTCCTCTTCTAACCTGCTGTAAGGTGTTTCATCATGTGGGACATCATGGAGATCTTATATTTGTTACTTAACATACATTGAAAGGTCTGACTTCTCTTCCTTGCTGGCTTTCTGAATGGGAGAAGCTGTTGTTAACATGTCTTGTGTGTCAGAGATCAGGCTGCTCATGATAGCTCCTGAAGCTTTGAACGTATATAGTAATGGAGAGGAATGGCAAACTGTTATATTAATGTAGCTGAAGCACAAAAAGTGAAACTATTGACCTTTCCAGCTCTGCATTTGGGGCAAATGTTACTGCAGTGAACAGAGTAACATTAGCTGATGTTAAACAGAAGTTGTTGTGAATTTTGGTTTGTGTATTTATCTCTGGTATAGATAAATGTGAATGCCTGAGAAAGGCTGAGCAAATTGCTAAAGACGGTTGCAATTTTGCACGCCAAAATTTATTTTTGTGAAAACTTTACTTATAGATAAAGAGGCCAGAAATGAAACAGAAACAAAAATTATATCCATGAGTTCCTAAGTCACTGAAAAAGGTGTTTTTTAATCAATTTCCTTTTCTGAAATAATGCTCTTTTTAAACCAACAAAACAAAAAAGCCTTTGCTATTGCTGTTGCCTGGCATGGAATTGGTATTCCCCAAATGGAACCAGCAGGTATCCAGTAGGTCATTCAGCACAGCTCCTGACCTCCCTCACACAAAAGATCCGAAGACTTAGTGGTTGCTACCTGGAGTATATAAAAGACATTGAAAAGCATATGTCAAGAGGTATTAATAAGATTGTGTTGAGAGGTATGTATGAGCTATGGCTGCTTTTCAGTCCTTTTGCCTAAATCCAGGATCGAAATCAGCCTTGCAGGGCAGTGTGCAGGAAGGTACAGCTGATCAATAGGCTGCTTCCCAGAGGAGTTATGTGCCTGCCCAAGGCCCCTACTTCATGGAAGTAGCTCCTGCCCCATAGCTGATTTCCATGGCCTTTCCACTGTGTGCAGCATCACATTTGCTGAAGCAGCTGCTTCCCCAGCAGAGGATGAAGGTGTTGGGAGCAGAGGTACCCAGAGCCCACACTTGGCCAGCTAGCAGTGGGCTTGTGTGGCTTGCATTGCTTGGGGCAGCAGAACACTGCTGGGGAAACACCATCCCTGCCTTTTCCACAAGGGAAAGCTACACAGCTGAGCCCTGTGCTGTTCCCAGTCCCAGGCGGAAAGTCTCAAGCAGTCTCCCCCCAGTCCCTGGCACACGGGCTCCTCGGGCTCCTCGGCACAGGGAGCGTTCCAGGGAAGCCCGAGCCGTGGCCATTAGTGCTGTGCTGACAGCAGCCTCTGCGGATAACGAGAAGCCCTTCTGCCTCACTGCTATTAAACTGCTGCCTTTTCACGAGAGGAATCCTGAATCTTTCCTCAAACCTAAACAAAAAAGTCAGTCTTTTATTCGTTTCATCATTATCTAGGGCTGCCACATTCAAATGATGCACCAGCAGTCCCTTCATTTCCGAGTGCACACGTCGAGAAGGGATTGGAAGCCTTTTGATTAAGAATAAGAGGTGATGACACTACAACCAGTGCAGGGTTGTCATCATTACCATGTACCTGCACTTCCACAGAGCTCTCGCTCTGGGTTGCCTCTGATATAAAGCTGCTGTACTCTGTGCCTTAATTGAATGGAACTATTTTATAAACACACATTCCCTGAATCCCAGAAAAGATCCTTTTAGAGGGGAAGATATGGGGAGGGTGGTGGGGAGGTGAGGAGCTAGATGGGCTCAGTTCCTGGCAGACCAATTTTGTCTGTGAGAGAGATTTCTTTGTTCTCTGAAAAACTGCTTGTCGTCTACGAGCAGATATCGTGGGGTTTTATTCCCCTGCAAGTCAAATGAATGATCTGACCACCCACTTTTAATCCTGTGATATTTTTTTTTTGCTTTTGGCCTGGATTACAAGTCACTATGGCCACCTTTAGAGCATAGCAGGCTCTAAGTTTACACAAGGCACCTAAGGGAAAAACATCCCTTCCTCCCTGGCCCTGTTTGTTAACTGTTCACATCTGATAATTTAACTGAGTGACTTGGTCACAGTCATGACCTTTTGGTAGCAGCACAGGGAGGAATGCTGCTGTCTACCCACCAGGATGCTCTCATGTGCCTGGTGAGGTTGTATTCATGTGGCATCCTAAACCCACACTGCTGGTCGTGGGAGTGACACTCTGCAGAGACTTGTTAAGCAGCGTCCCTCTTTTCAAGCACTCTGTGCTCACGCTCTGGAATATCCACTGGTGATTTACTGCTTTCCAGGTTAACTTTTAAGTGCTGATTTTGACCCATATTCCTGTCCTGGCTATTTCTCTGTTCCCGTGTGACACAACTGCAGCTGTAGCAGGTACAGGTGCTGTACCTGAGCCTCAAAGGATGCTGGGCCAGTGCCTTGGTGCAAACTTGTCCCCCAGTTGCAGTTCAATAGTTAAACTAATTCTCTGCTATCTGTGTGTTTAAAGGTGAAAGGCTTTTATTGTTAAACAAGCACTCCCTGGAGCCGACGTTTTAGTAAGAATACTCTTAAACTGCTGTATGAAATTATATTAATAGACAACAAAATTACAGCCAATTTCTGGCACTATTTCAATAGCTGTGTATGAAATTTACTGCATAAGGGATGTTGAGTTAAAAGTGGTCAGAGGAGCTACTTTTATCTTGGCTTACATATAGCATTACATTTACACCTGAACACAGGGTGAATTATCATCCAGAGGAGTTGAGAAGGAATCTCTTTTCTCTGGGAATGGCAATTATATTTGATTAGGTACATGGGAGCTTTTTCCTCTCCTGGCCAAGGAGCTGAGGGCAGTGCTTTGAAGACACCCAGCCTCATGATCAAGGTGTAAAGCATAATGACAAATGTGAAGTTCCTGCAGGGTCAGAGTCGGCTACAATAGTTCAGGGGAGAGGGCATCGGACTGGGACTTAAGAGGCTTGACTTGACTGCCCTGTTCTTCCACTGGGCTGCAGGACAAATCACTTCCTTTCTGTGCCACAGTTTCCTTATCTGTGAAATGGTGGTAATGAGCCTTTCTTCTTCATTTCTCTTTGTAATCGCTCCAAGAGCTGCAGGTAAAACATGCTATACAAGCACTTGGTATTACTGTGTTTGATTTGTGGGATTTTTTCCGTGTGATATCCTAATGCAAGCAGTTGTTCCAGATTTGCACACGTGAGCTCAAGGACTGTGGTGTTTGTCATCCTGCTGTTAACAGCTCTTCCCTGAAATCATTTGGATGTAAAGGTAGTACCCTGGGTTTGTTTTTGTTAGGATATCTGCAGCCTGCAATCTTAGTGCAACAGGATTTGTTAGTGAAGCATAGCCCTCAAACAAAAGCACCCAGAGGATGTGCCTTGTCAGATGCTCTCCCTTGCACAACGAACCCCCAGGTCCTTTTACCTCTGGTGTCTGCTGGTCGCCTGTTGAGAGCCTTCCATGCCTGTGGTCATCAACAGTTTGCCAACATGATGAGGAGGAAGGGGAGGAAAAAAATTCCCCTTGACACGTGTAGTAACCCTCATTCCAAAAGTGTTTGCTCAAGCACTGCTAAGGTTTCCCTTCTTCCCAGCCCCGCCACTTCTCCCCTCAACCTGCCTTTGTCTCAAGATGGGAGGAGGCTGCTGGAGGGGTGGGGGGTTTCTGTGGCAGTGCCTGCTGTGATCGGGGCACTCTGTTTGCCAACGTGTGCAGAGTCCTGGCAACCTCTTGCTAATGAAATGTCTTGAGAGGCAGAGTCCTGATTGTGAGGTGATACCCCAGCGAGTGTCAGAGCAGGCGGGGTGTGCATGATGCTCTTTAGTTTGGGTCATTGGAAGTGATAGATGCAGGAGGATGGTAGATTAGTTCCTGCTGAAACCTGAGAAGCTGCCTGTGTTGGTGAATGTCACCCTGTGCTCGGCAAATGCATTCAGACAAAATCACTGAAGTCTTGGGTTTCAGGCCTAAGTGACCACAACAGGCACTCGTAGTTCCTGCCTGTGGAATAAACATTTGCTGAACATGTTTCAGCATAATAACACTTTGTGCAGTAAGCAATCTCTTACCACCCTCTGTCTCTTCTCAGTGTTGTGACAATCCAAAGGCTACTCAGAACACAACTATGTCAATAGCTCCTAGAATTGTTTTACTAATAGGTTGCTTAAATTCCCCTGACCAGAGGTCAGGGTGCAATATTTCCTTGTCAAATGTATTTTTCTTTAACCTATTTTTCCTGTGTCTGTTCTGTGGAGCTGGACAGCAGGGCAATAACAGGAGATACAGCACATGCAACCTTTCCACTGCTGTAATATACAGGTAGTGCTTGGTGCTATTAGTGACCTGAAATATAAAAAAGTTAGTCCAAGGACACGTTTCCTCTCCTCCACATGTCCAGCTCATCTGCCCTCGACCATTTTGGAGTAGGAGCTGTACAGTGTTGACCAGGGCTGTGGGGTAAAAGACCTCACTCTGATGCAATGAGATTTTTTAGTGGTAAATAGATTCTCAAGGTGTCCAGCACAAAACACTGCTTGCAGAGTGAGGTCTGGAGCCAAGTCTCTTGACTCCTAGCCCAGTGTATCACCTGCAAAGTTCCAGGGTTGGAGCTCCAGGATGCTACTACACTTTTATGTCAGTGGGCTGCTTGGAGCAAGGAGTGTGTTTTGTGAAAATGAAACTGTGACTGCAGAACACTCATAGCAAAGTGAGGACAATGGACGGTACTATGGCTTCAAGGTTATGAATACTATGAAGAAGTGCTTCTCTTGCGTTTTTAAGGCCTTTCTGCAGTATTTAACCCTCAAATCAAATTTCTCTTCCTGTTCCCAAAATTTATAGAGCCAACCATGAAATTAGGGACGTGTCAACTGGAAATAAGGAAGCACTTGACTTTGACACTAAAATTAATTAAACTGTTATTACATTGATCTCTGCAGCATCTGTTTCACTTGTATGCAGAAATGCTGGTGTGCGCTATGGGGCCGTTTCATACTGGTGGAATTGGATGCTGTGATCAGCCATATGCTGATAAAATTATTCTTTTGTCAGCATGTCTGCCTGGAATTGCTTCAGGAGCTGGAAACATTCAAAGCAACAATGTTCAGTGCTGAGTGCTTAAGATTGCTGATGTGAAAGGGACTTTTGGTGTAGTTCCACACTCCACATACACTTCATACCTCACAGGTTGGCAAGCCTGTTCCTGTGTGAGCGGCTAAAAATGCTTTTAAAGCGCTTCAGTTTTGATATCAAACTTTGTTTACTGAATTGGTTATAATTTATGTCTGCAAAGCTCTATTCTGCTCTAGTCCCGTTAAATCTGGTTCTGTTGCCACTTTGGGGGATATCCCAGAGAAGTTGGGGTAGAAGAAAGCTGCTGTAGAAACCCTGCTGACTGTGTCAGGTGGAAGGTATCAGTAATTAGGTTATTTGTTGGATGGTCCGTTGTGACCTGTGTTTTGTTTGTGCAGCTTATGCAGAGATCAATCCCAGGCACCAAAATCCATCAGAATATAAAACGTTTGTGAGGCAAACAGCTCTGCATTCACACTTTGCCTTCCTCTATGCTTTGCTTCCAGAATTTGCAATGAGTCCCTAATTCTCAGTGCACAAAGAATGTAAGATTTATCAGATTCTGGGAGGGGAACTGGAAATAAGAAAAGTGAACCAGCCCCTGCAGTGGTTTGTAGAGTAATGATAGAGAACTGACTCAGTCCTGAGGTCATCTTCATTCCTCCCAGTGTGACCAACATTGCACATGCAACTGTGTTGTCATTTAAATAAAAAAAATGTAGGCCAATTCCATCCATGGGTCAAGACACCCTGATGATGAGCAGAGCCTCACCTGATTATCTGGGTACTGTCCATATCAGTAATTAGTCCCTGAATGTGCACCTGAAGCACAGCTGTTGCAAGCTTTTTTTTTTTCTTTTAGGAAAAGTGGCCATTTGAAAATGGGTATTGTGTTGGAGAATTTTCATCGTTTCTGTTTACAGTTGCAAGCAATTCTCTTCAAGCCTTGAAAAGGATGTAATTATTTGCTTTTACAATTAAAGCCATACAAGCAGTGAGCTATTGTTGCATGCTCCTTGAAAATGTGCTATCACTTTTGATGACTGTGATACCTTTAATCAGTTAATTATCATCACGGGTTTAGGATAAAAAATGCCTAAGTAAACACAAACACCTGCTCTCTAAGGAATTCATCTGAACACTTTTGGGTGCTTTGCACTTGTTGGGGATGCGCACAAGCACCAGGCGCTGGCTAAGCCTCATCTCCAAGCCCTGAGAGGTTGGTACTTTGTAAGGACTCCATCAGATGTCACCACAAGGTATTTGTCTGTCGGCAGTGGCCAGCTGAGTGATTAGCTGACACAGCTCCTCACTCTATGGGTCACTGGCAAAACAGACAGGCTCAAAAATTTAAGACATTTGTTCCAACTCCTCCTGCATGTCTTGCCTGCTTCATTCAGCTATCAGCTCGCTTGTCTTGTGCAGGCAAAATAACACATGTTGACACTTAAAACAAGCTGCTTAAAAATAGCCACTCAGCCCATGGTGGGCAGAAGTGCTGAAATTTTTTTGGAGGGAAATTTTTTTTGGCCTTCCTAGGCTTTTTTTCTGTGTCTGGTAGAAAAAAATGGAGAGGCAGCTCCATCTTGCAAGTGAGGACTGTGTATGCCCTCACATGCACCAGGGTTACCCAATAACTCCATGGAGTTCCTGACTCTGGCCTCATTTTTGCATCCTGATTTCACAGTGGTAGGAAAACCCACATGAGCTCACAAAGCTGGTTTTAAGAGACATGTGTAGTGGTTTTTTTTTGTCTCCAGAAGTGCAGCTATCTGATGTCACACTGAAATGGGAAATTTGTTTTCATCAAATTGCATTTCAGGCTTGTCGCTCCCACCTCTTTTACTCAAGCAGAACCTGTGTGAACAATAACAAAAGGATAATTTGGTGGTTTAAAAAAATAATAATGGTAATGTTGTAGTTATGATTGTGAGCTGTAACTACCCATAAAAACTAATGCCCAAAGACAGTAATAGAAAATACCAAAGATCTATAGTGGAGCTGATGGCTTAAGAAAGAGACAGTCCTTCCTTGTTACAGCACTAGGAAAAAGATGATCTGCTTTGCTTAATTAAAGTTGCTTTTGGCACTCAGGAGGGTTAAAAGCTCCTTTCCACTTAACATTCAATTTCTTTGAGAATTACCTGCGTGATGCTAAATAATTTCAGGGCCTGTTTTCTTGTATTGCCTCCCTCCTCTCAGTGCACGTGATTCTCTCTTGAAGTGTTAATGGCTGGTGATGAAAGCTAAGGGTGGGCCCAAGGTGATGCTGCTGGCCAAAAAGCTTTCCTACATGGAGGAAGGAAAGAACAGTTTTCGTGAAATATAAGAGAGGCAAGTGTGATTGAAAGTCAGGGGATATATTTAGATAGAACAGGATCGTGTCCTGTGTCTAGTTTCCATGGTGTCAAAGTCTTAGCTAAATCCTCATATCATAAAAATGAAACTAGACAGAAATGTAGTGTTCTAATGTGTGAGGGGCAGTAGGATTTGAAGATCTTGTCAACAGAAAAAACAGATGAGTATTATTCTTTTGTAGGAATCAGCACACAAAAGATATTACTCAGCTGACCACAAATACAAATGTTGAGAGACACAAGTCAAAGAATGTTTTGTGCCATGTGTGTAAAGGACTTTATGTAACATACACTGGGCTTAAAGCACCCTGAGAAAGGCCCACATTCTCCTAATATTAAGGGTTTAACTTCAGGCTGAGAGGGAGCAAAGTTGTTCAGATCCTTAAAGCAAAATGTTCTGCTGTATCAGTTGTGAGAAAAAGACATGCAGCATCCCACTGAGTAGCAAGGCAGAGGAAAATACATCTACCACTCCTCCATGCAGTCCCCCAGTCAATTTACCACTCTTTTTTAATAAATCTTAGCAAATATCAGTGGCTGAATTTCAACATGCCCCTTTTATTTTTTGCTTCTTCCCCCAGAAGATGTGAAAATCATGAAATACACTAGTACTTTATTCCTCCTCTTTGAAACCTGAAGAAGGGGAGAAAATTGATCAGAGGACACATTGCTGCTTACTTGCATGTGTCCGTGAGCAGGGTTGAAAGCAAAGATGGCCTTATTTTGATGAAACCCTTGTGTGCACACTGCAGTATTTTAGCAGTGCTGTCCTCAGGACTATTGAAGTTACACAAGTCTGGGGTGCCAGCGGCTCTGCAGTAACAAACCGTGGCTTTGCACTCGGGCTAATTACTGCTGAGGTCCAAGGGAGCCGGATTATTTCCTGCCAGAAAGTGCTTGAGCTGCAGCAGAATGAATTCTGTGTGCAAAACTGTTTGTGTGGGCTTTACTGTTTTCCATCCTGAATCCTAAAATTGAGGCAGAGCAGAAATTAAGCAATTTGCTAGAGGCTGAAGAAAAGCACAGACTACAAGGGGAGAGGGGTGGGGCTGGTGACTCCCAAGACACATTCATCACTTGGCAGATTGTGCTGTCCTACCAGCATGCATTGCAAGGAAAATTAACTACCTCAATGAGATGATTTTGAAAGGACTTTTTTTAGCATCTCCCTCTGCTGTTTTTTTGGTAGATGAAAGTATGGGAAGTTAGCCAAAACTGTGTTCCTGTAATGGCCAAATGCTATCCAAGCACCACTACTAATGAGAGCAGGATTTGGCCCTCTGTTTGCCCTGTGCTCTTCTCTCTGCTCTGCAATATGTGATGGTGGATCAGGTGTTACTCACCACTGCTCAGAAACAGGAGAGGAATATTCACAAGAGAAGCTCTAAAACTCGTTGAATTCACTGCTAATTAGGAAGAGGAGAGAGCCCTGTGCCTAACACACTAACTTGCTGAAGTCTTGCAAGAAAAAGTCCAGCTTCAAGTATATTTAAATTTTTACTGCCAAGTTAAACCCTTGCACAAAAAAAAAAAATAATCTTACAATAGAAATGCTGACAGGTCCTTAACTATAGTAGCAGTAGCAGTCTCTGCTATAATAAAGATGTTGCATGTTATCAATAATCCTCTTTTTGCCTGAATCCCTGTCTTTCTAAAGAGAAAGGGCTTACTGACTGGGCAAATCTATTTATAAATTTTGTCTTGGCACAAGAGGAGCATATCGACAATGCAGTGGAGATCTGGGGAAGCAGCTGGCCTGACTGCACGCAAGCAGCAAGCTGAGCGTCAAAGCAGGGCACTTAAATTTTCTCTCATTCCTCTAAAAGAGGGAGTGGGAGGAATTAGGAAGGAAGAAAAAAAAAAGAAGAAAAAAAGCTTTCCTTTGAACGAGGCAGGGTCAGAGGAGCTACAAAAGATTGAGTAAACTGTCACCCTTGGCTCACTGAAGAGCTTTGAAGGGCTTTCTCAAGCTGCTCACCAGTGGATGGAGTCTCCTGAACTGGGAGCCAGGGTGTGAGTGCGTTTACAGCCCGTGCTGAGGCGCGTGTGCCGTGGCAGCCCTGGATGATAAGGACAGCTTTTCCTGCAGTTTGCTGACAATTTGCTTTGCATGAGACAATGCAGGTGTAAAGCTGGAAGGGAAAGAGATAGGATCTCAAGAACAACACTTTTTTTCCCCTCTCTGTCATTTTAAAAGGGTGTTTTTCTTTGGATATGCTGTGGTGGGTTTTACATCTGTTCATTCCTAAGCAAAGTCTTGCAGAGAAAATGATGGACTGATTTAATCGATAGCACAAAGTAGCAAGAAAAAGTTGAAGTCCTGTCCTTTACCCTCTTTTCACATTAGTAATTGTTTTAATAAAATTGGACCTTTTCCCTTCAAATGGTAAGAAATAGAGATGGCAATACTCCTTAATGTTCCTGTACACGTGCAGCCATGCAATACCAAATAATTTCTATTTTCCCAGGACTTAAGCCCTTTCCAGTGTGATAGAGAATAAAGCCACCTAGAAATTTACTAAGTGACTGTATTCCTGTGAGAATCAAAGCTTTGTGAGTTTATTCTTCCCCCTTTTGCCGTTATGAATGGTTTTGAAAATCCCACTCTGAATGTATATGGCTGTCCTCTATTACATGGATGTCAAATTTCCCTCTTCTTACACCCAAAGGCTAAAGTTTACTCAAAGCAAAGAACAGCAAGGATCACATTGCTCTCACCAAAATAGCTTACAACGTGCAACCAAATAAGTAGGTCACTTATCAGAATGGGATACTGTATAAGTAGCATGTTTGCCACAGGAGACTTATGAGCGAGTCCCCTATGGTGCACATATAATAGTCTGCCAGGCTGATTCAATTCCCACTGATGTTTCAACTAGACCTGGCTTTGAATGGGGCTGGATCAAGGGGTGTGCACCACGTATGAACTGCGGATGGGCCTTTTTCCACCCGGCCTCGCTGAAGTCGCTGGGGATGTCACAAAAGGCCAAAACTGATTGTATAACTTTTTTCAATCCTCACAAACTACTTGAATGATCCAGACATATTCCTGCAGAAAATGCAGGGGAGGAGAATAATGCACATGGCAGCGTTAGCTTGGGGCATCGATGAACTGTTCAAATCTTGCAGATGACCCGACTCTGACCCTTGTAGCAACTAAAGAATTTCTTTTAGGTTTGTTTTCATTCTCTGTTGGCTTTGGAAGAATTGCTCAAAGTTAGGAGGAAAATGATAGAGACAAAATCCCCAACTAAAGCAAAGGAATTCTGAAAGTGATGCTGGAGAAGCTGTAATCTGGGGAATTGTCTGCTGGCTGCTTTTGCACATGGAGCACATTACACCCAACAGTAATAGTTTGGGAAAGGAGTTGTGATTCCAGGCTTGGAGCTGCTGAAATTCTCTTCCAGTGCTGTATGTTTCAGCAGCACTAGAAGAAAATTTCCCTCCCTCTGCAGTGCAATTCCATGTGGGAATGACCCAACGTGTTTAAGTTTAAATTTTGACACGGCTTACGTGGAAGATAACCTTTGACTGCAAGGGCCCAGGAAAGCACCCGCTGCAGGGATCATCCAGCTGAAACCTCAGTGACGAGGTTGCTTCCCTCTGAGTCTTGAAGACTGTGGCCATAATTAGGAGGTGCCTCTGATGGATTCCACCAACACCTCTTCTCCGAAAGGACAGAAGTCAAACTAGTGTGGCTAGTGGGAGATCAAGTGTGAAAGCCAAGACTCCAACTCTATTACACTGGAAAACCACTGAGGGGTTAGCATCATAGTTAATTTAAAACTATTTAAAGTGCTGATAACAAGACACAGAGAAAGAACTGGCACTGAAAAAAGATTGTTTTTCAAAGACAAGTTAGTTCTTCTGCAGTTTTCATTACAGGAATTGCCTTGCTCTCGGGAACTGTTCTTCAGTGGTAGAGCACAATATTTTTGAGTGATTTAAAAAAATACTACAGAAAAAACAGCTCTCTTGGCCCTTTGTGTAATTGCATATGTTCAAAGTCTGGTGGGTCAGTCTGGGATAGAAGAGTTGAGCACTGAACAGAGCTGAACAAGAGCAGACTGCTGGACTGGATGCTCTATAACCACCTGTTGTTTTGTAAGGGAGAGGAGATGCCTCTGGATTTATTCCCCTGGGTATAGTATCTGGAGATCTGATTTCAAGGAACATAGAAAGGAAGAAAAAAGTTGTGCCTTATTAGATGCTCCATCAACACCTTCCTGATTCCACCCTTACCCCTCACCTTGGTGTTTCTCTCACTACAGGCAGCCCAGGTTTTATGCAGGTCTACCTTTTGCCCTCAGTCTTTGCACAAAATTTCAGTGCTGAAAAATATGTTTAAACCAACTGTTCTGGTTAAGGTGTAAAGTTAACCATGATTATTGTTCACACCTGGACAAAGATACTTCACTTCAAAGAGCACACTTTAAATCTGAGTACAGAAACCCTGGGTGCCACCTTCACAAATTCTGTGTATGTGGTGTGTCACAGAGAAGGAACATGCGACCAGGACCTTCATTAAATGGCAGATTTCCACACTAAAATGAACATTAGCAATTTCAGCCTCAAAAACACTTCTTCCGAAAACAGTTAAAAGGCACTGAGAGCAATAAAGTATTAATCATTAGTAAGAAGGTAAAATCATTTCCCAAGGGGCATCTTGTGGTGCTACAGCTTTGCACAGTTTCCCATCTCACACTTCCTTCCTCATTAGGTTGGCATTGGGATAAAAGAGCAGAATGGGTCAGGAGGTCCCGTTCCAAGTAATTAGAGAGTTGCTTCTTTTATCTAAGTGTACCTTGTTAAAGTATATCAGTGTCAGCCAGGTTAATTGGAACTTTAATACATAATTGATGCTAATTTATGGTCGTTTTTGTTCCAGGATGCTGATGCAGACCCCAAAGTCAGGATACAGTTTTCTTGTTATTAATTATATACTGAAAACCAATATCCCATTGGAAGGAGACCCACAACTTATTATATTCTATGGATTTTCTTCCCCAAAAACCCCTTAGTTCACTTGTTTCATATTTGTTTTAAAAAGCTCCTATTTAGCCTCAGTGGAAAAAAAATGGAAATGTTTATTTGTGTTTCCACCCATCACCTTACTCAATGGCAATGTTCATCAGTGCTGCTGTGAGGAGGGCAGGATTCCACCTCTGTAGCTGAACTATTGTTCCCAAAAATGCTTTTCCTCATCAAATTGACAAAATATTCATGATAGAGAAGTAAATGCTCTTGTTACATTTTAATTAATTTTAAAAGTGAAGTCAGAGCTGTGCATTGGTGGATCTATGAGAAGGAAACACCTAGAAAAGGCAAATGAGAGCTGCATGCCCTGAATCTTTGAAGAACATGGATTTCCCTGTCTGACGTTTGGACTGCCCTTGGGATGGGAGTAGGAGCTTTCCCTGAACAGCATTATTTAGTGTAGTTGGAGAACTGGGATTTTTATGGTGGTGTTTCATTTGAACCACCTGGGAGCCTTTTTCCCTCATCTCTGCAGCGACCAGGAAGTACAGCAGAGGAGGTGTGGGTCAGCCTGCAGATCCCATGTAAGATAAGAAAATCACAGGAGGTGTAGGATGGCCAGAGCATTCATTTTCCTCACAGTTTGCACATCTCAGGTTCAATGTCTCTGGGCTTTCAGTACTTGTACAGGCAAAATATGAGGGGTGCTTTTCTCTCTTGTCAGTTTAGCTGAGATTTTAGTCAGATTTTCTCTAATGAGGCTTCTTGTAGCATCTAAGTACAGCAGGGATTGCACAGGTAATATGCTGTTAGGAGATGTCCCTGCTTAGACACATCCAAAAATAATGCTGTTTCTGGGGTTAACGATGGTCCTACCAGTGCACTGGAAGCTCACCTGCTCCTGTTTTGCCAGATATTTGATCTGGTTAGATCTGATACATCTACAGCTGGTTCCTCCTTTCATTTGTTCCTCAGTTGATTTTGTTCTCTGGAAACCAGATGTGGCATAACATGATAAAATACCTGTAGTGGGTTATGCTGGAACACGACACAACATGTGTCAAGTTTCTTTTGAACCTTTCTGAGATCAGGTATCGGTCAAAAGGAGGTCATTTTAATTACCAATGATTAATTAATTAGATGATTGTTGGACAGATGAATCCAAAGATTATGTAGCACTCTTAATCAGTGTCTGTAACCTAGAAGAAAAATGAAGATTTTTTTTTTTTATGATGAAGGAATGGAAAGATTGTCACTCAGAATGTCAGTTATTTGTGTGATGTTTGTGTAGCCTTTTAAAAGTGATGAAGTGAAGTAGCATCTCCCAGTACAAGCTCATGAACAACGGCAAATAATTAGGAATCACTCTGCATTTCAGAAACTACCTCTTGATTTAAATATATTCCTTCCCCATTTTTGTTTTTAGATGTCCAAACTGAACTATTTTTATTCATGCTGCTATTTAGGGATTTGAGTGCTGTGCAGAGCTGGGCTGTGCCAGCAGTCCTTGCCCAGTCATTCCATGTGGATCCTCCTGCTGCTGGCTGGGATGGCTGGGGACCTGCAGGGTGAAGGGATCCTGATCAAACCAAAGCAGCACTGACCACAGAAGGCGAGGTGCAGATATTGGAATGGGGATGCTTTAACAGCAGAAAAATCCTTTTGGTCAGATATGCTGTTTTCAAGGATGCCTTGTGCGTTCCACAGCTCCATAAATGCTGGGGCCCTGAGGGCACTGGGGCTCCTTGCCAGCCCTGAGCAGGGCAGTGGCTGGTTCAGCCCAGTCATGCACACAGCTCAAGCACTGCCCAGTGTTGTGCACAGCCCCAAGTGTGGCCAAACTTTGGTGCAGGAGCAGTGCCTTGACAGGACGGCCTTTTGGAGACCAGTTTACTCAGGGAGGAGCAAAGGGGATTTTAGCACTTTGCTTCCTTCAGTATTTCACTGATGTAGCATTTGCTTTTGCCCCCTGTGAAATGTCCACGTTAGACAAAGGTCCACCACTGCCACAGTCATGGTGCAATTCACAGCTGAGGGAGGGCGAGGAAAGTCTGGAGGCCAGTTCATGGTTCCCATCAGCAACAGGAAAATATAGAGGCACCCCTGAGCTCCAGCTGCTGAAAAGCAATGAGCTTTCAGTAACAAAACTGCATTTGTGACTGCCCAGTCAACAGAAATTGTGGCAAAGAGGAAAGAGGGTTTGGCAATTCGATCGGGCTCAGTGTTGCCTGGATGGCTCCATAGGCTGGTGTTTAACATGCCAATTTCCATGCGTCTATAATCACTCCGTTTTCCTTGCACTCAATGCTCTTTGTGTGCCAGGCTGCACAAGGTAAATCTCTTCACAAAGTTTTGGGATCTAGAGTGGTTCTGGTAAGTCACATGATGTTGCACTCTAATTTGTAAATATGGCACAGACTGGGTGGTCTTGGCAAATTAAAAGTGCCGCTCAGTATTTGGGGGTTTTTATTTAAGGAGTAATTTGAGTATCTAGCAGCATACTTTCCAAAGATGGTGAGACTGAGACAAACACCGTTAAAAACTGAAGCAATCTTGAGGCTATAAGGATTGCATGAAAATCTCCCTTGGCTTTTTATCTCCTTATTCTTTCCTGTCCGAGGATTTCACAAGAGAGGACTGAGTGGAATCGATTAACCTCACAGAAACTCCAGCAAGACTTAATATTCTCAAAGCAAGGTCACCAGGTTTCAGTTTGTGCCAGCACTCACTGTCCCAAGTTATTGAAGGCTGGGGAGCTGGAAGTGAACCCTGGTCTCCAGCAAAAGAACTGGAGAAATGTGCCAAGTGATTTGAATAGAAATTGATGTGGCAGTAATTTTTTTCCTTTTTTGTCTTTTTTTTCTTAGATTTTGGAAGTTGCTCCTGTTTTCAGGACTGTGCTCACCTCAGAAAGGAGGCTGGGGAGTAAGGGAATAATGCTTCACATGGCTGATTGTCGTTGCTTTGGTGGCACAAAATAAACAGAATGGGGAAGGCAGCAAGTGCATTAGGGCAGGGGAAATAAAGAAGCATTTCTAACCTCTCACAGCAATAGGCAGCAGGGCACATAATGAGCTCTGCTGCACTTGTGTGAACTAAGGGAGGTTGTTCTTTCCCACCTCCCTCCTGATGGCACATCTACTCGTGCCCTGTGGAGAGCAGTCAGCAAGGGTTAGCAGCAGATAACCCCATCTTATTAAGTGCAGGGTCTGATTTTAAGGTTTTTTATTGGATCTGATTGGAGGATTTTATTGTCCCTAAGGGGTGGCTAAGTAATGTTCAGACCATCAAGTTGGAGTTGGCTGGGGTTTTTCCAGAGTTGGGATAGAAACTGGCCCTTATCTTCATTGTAGCTGCAGCTGCTCAGGTGAGGAGTCAGAGCTGGACTAAACAGCCCTCAAGGAAAACAACCCCTTTTTTTCCTGTAAATGCTGGTAATAATTATAAACAAATGACTCATGAGTTGTCTGGAATACCCATAGCTTTGCATCTACACAGGCACAGGCTTGGCATGGCAGATAGGCTAGTGGTGGGAATTTCCTTCCTCTCAGACATTTCTCAGCTCTTTCTGAGACTGCCTGCTTGCCCCTGCTGCTTTCTGCACCATATGTTCTGCTTTGCATTAACTGAATAATGATAATGAATATATTATTGACTTGTGAGCCTCTAAGACAAACAACATGCAGAAAGTACCTCAAGGTCACCTGCTTCTAAGCAGTTCCCCCAAAGAAGTCCATGGGTTTTTGTTTTTATTCTTTTTGTAGGAAGAGACTGTAGAAAACAAGGCATTTCACAAGTTAACTCCAGCAGTGACTGAACAAAACTGGCTAATCAGAGCTCCCTCAGGAGGGCCAGCAAAATTAGGAAAGGTACCACTGCTCATACCAGAAGAGTAGCTTTTATAGCTTCATCACCTGCTAGAAACACTTACAGTGAGAAATGTTCTCCTGCCTGGTCCCCAGCCCCACAAGCAGCCCTTCCCAACCATCACTGCCTTTGGAGGTGCTTACAGGTTTTGATTTTTTTGCCTCAGAAACTCTTGAATTAGAAGGCTGTGCTTGCCACGCAGCAGCTGTTGTTCCCTGGGGATTTTGCTGCTTGGTGTTTAAATCACACTGCCATTGCAAAACAATTAGGGGTTTTTTGAGTGTTTTTGGTGGTGGTTTTTTTTTGTTGTTTTTTTTTTTTTTTTTTTTTTTTTTTTTTTTTTTTTTTTTTTTTTTTTTTTTTTTTTGGGTTTTTTTTTTGGTTTTTTTGTGGGGGGTTTTTTTTTTTTTTTTTTTTGTTGTTTTTTTTTGGTTTTTTTTTTTTTGGGTTTTTTTTTTTTTTTTTTTTTTTTTTGCTGGTGTTTTCCTGGTCTCAAGAGTCCAGGGGTGTTTCTGCTGAACTGCCCAGCTCACCTGTTGCAATGTTTTGGGCAATGATTGCACTGATGATGCTACAGGAATCCGAAGCTGCCGTGTGTTTTTCCGTGAAAGGATGATGTGCATCTCGGCAAACGCTGCCTTTGTGACTGAAATACTCTGGTGTTATACAGCAGCCCTTCAAAGCCAATCACATTAAATCAGTGGAGGTTCTTTAGTTCAGACGAGTGTTTCTGTTGTAAGCTGTGATGCATAGCTATGTTTTTAAAATCTTAGCCTTCAAATATTGATGAGCAGTACTGGGGGTTTATTGAGCCTCTCTTTGCAAGCTTAGGCTGTAAATACTTTACACCAATTACAGAACTCGTCTCGAAAATACAACATATCTTGAAGACATTCCCGGAAAATACCCAGTGAAATGGCGCATATCTCGCGTTTACTCACAGCGTGCCCAGTTCCCCGAAGAGTTTGTAGCTGCTGTGTTGCAAACCTGAAGTGAAGGAGCAGATTTGCATTGCGCAAATGACCCTGTAGATGCCCTATTAACTCCATGTACCTGGTTAGTGGAGGAGGGAAGAGAACGGGTTTGGTGACATTTGAAGTGAGAGGCAGAGCTGAGCTCTGAGCCTGGAGCTCCCTTTAGCGACCGCGGCGGGCAGTGCACGGCTCCCGCATCCCGCACCCAGCCGGGCTCCCGGCTCCCGCATCCCGCACCCAGCCCGGCTCCACCCCGGGGAGCTGCTCACAGAAATCCCGATTCTCAGCAGCGCTGGCACGAATCCTCACCTGGAGATGGGGATAGATGCCAGCGCTCCCAATTCTCACCTGGTAACAGAGGACCAGCCGGTCATCTTCATTTTAAATGCTCTGGCGAGGCAAAAGGCTGGACTCTTCCGGAGGCTGCAAGTCTGGACTTGAACCCCTCAGCTGAGCTGGTTCTCCTGCTTGATTTGTCAAGCAAGTGCCTCTTTATTGTCACACTCTTAGAGCTGGAACTGGTGGGACTTGAAATTACTTTTTCCTTCTTTGGTCAAGTGGGTTACAAAAACAAGAGTGCTGTTGTTAACTGTGGGCTCCAGCCAAGGGCAATGGAAAACCCCAGGACCCAAGAATTTATCTGTGGAGAGTAAAAGAGGCCAAATGACCTCTTTTGCCGGTCAAAAGTAAAAGATGGGTGACAGAGAAGGAATAGAGTCCTCTCTCCACAGACTGTGGCCTGTCCTACAAGGACAGCCTGTAGGACTCCCACATGTCAAGTGCTGAGTGTGTCACTTGTGGGTTTCACCTTCCCTCTCTGCCCCAGCTGAGGTGGCTGCACCTTGCCCATTTGGAGCACTGTATCCTATGGTCTTTTGACCCCATGGGCACACTGTGCTGGCTTCTCTGCAAAAGCAGCTTATGATGGTTTTCTCTGTGAGCTCTGCTTCCCACAGCCCCTGCTTTGGGAGTGGGTGAGATCAAGCCTCTCCTGTAGCCCATGCCTGTCAGTGTGGTGAGACGGGGCAGATAACAGGTTTATACTCCAGCCTGTTCCCAGCAACTTATGTACGTCCTCAAATCCTTGATGAGGCGGGGTCCTTTTGTTGTTGCACTGCAATCTATGGCATCATAGATTTTCAAGGAAGTAATCTATATCTCTGATAATAAATATTCAGAGGGCACTAATAAGTTTCTTCCCTGAAAATACATCTTTATAAGGAGACCCTAAGTCCAGTCTCTATACTTGGTCAGTACAGATAGACAAAAAACAGTGCTCTGCATTGCTGGCAGCCTATGGCCTGGATGTAAAAGATTTGATTTCAGTATCAGCTGGTTGTCTGGGCTGCAAAAGCTTTTCTTTGCTATCCTTCACAGTGATGTGATGGAAAAGTCCTGATAACATGCAGAGATATTAGAGTAAAAACACAAATTTGAACCCCCTATATTATAGGATTTGGTGTGTTTCAGAAGAAGATAAGGAATGAATGACTTCCTCTGGAGCAGGAGTCAGTGTCCAGCTTTGAGCAGAATCTAAATTTCCTAAATTCCGGGAGTGGTCAGATCTCGTGTTGCTCGGCTTCCAGCACACTTCGAGGTAGACAAGCTGCATGGGGTAGCACATTCAAGAAATGGGCAGAAAATCAGCAGCAGGTCTAATTGGTGACTTTGAAAGGTGGGGAGCTGGCAAGGGATAAGATCTTGACAACATTGCAACTTTCCAATAAACTTGTTTTGTTTAATTCCATGATTTTGAACATATGGGTCAGTCAACTTCTCACAAGCATTTAAATTTCATTTCCTTGTGTGACTGAGGGATAGTTATTAATGCAAGATGGCGGGAGGTGTGTTCAGAAATCCGTTTATCAGATAATGGGATTAACAGGAATACCTCCCGAGCCCTGCTTTAGAAACTTACTACTAAATCTACATATTCAGCGACTACAGCAGCCACATTACAGCACAACAAATGAAAGTGCTGGACAAGCATTTTAAGGCCTTCTCTCACAGTTCTGATAATAAAGCTGGGGCCCAAGAGAGGGACAAACTCTCTTCTTACTAAGTGAGTTGGAAGATGTGAGCTCCTCTGCTACTGATAAAGTGAAACAAAAGCTGAGGAGATTGCAGCTGCCTTTGAAGCAGAAAAGAGCAACATCCAAACACTGAAGGACACTGTCCTGGCTGTACCTGAATCTCCTTTGCTTCTTATTTCAACAGGAGACATAATGGACACAGGCAGAGAAGAGGAAAGATGCAGATAATTTAAAGATAAAACCAGACCTAAACTGTCCTATATATGTCTGGCCATGCCACAACCTGTCTGTTTGCATGCACTGGCATATTATGACTTTTTGTGGTTTCATATCTTATCCCACACAAATTCTAGGCTGTTTTTTTCCTACTTTTCCCCATATTTTTTACAGGTAACTGCTTTTCAATACATAAATTGGAGTTTGAGGTATTTCTTCTCTGCAAAAAAGTCTCATCTCTAGAAATAGTTCTTTGAGTTTCCACTGCATTTTTACTCCTGCAAGCATTTAACTTTTATCTAAAATAAAAGTACAGGAAAATGCATCAGAGGTTCTCTATGTGAATAAGCAGAACAATGTTCTGTTCTACAGGGAGAAGCACCTTACTTAGAGTGAACTTCTGGTTTGTATTTGGCCTGCCACAAAGCTTCTAAAATTTTTTTCTCTGCGCATATACAGTTTAATTCAAACATTACTGTTTTCTCTCTTTAAAAAAAAACCTTTAATGGAAAAATACTATGTTGGGGTTTATCTCAGGAAAGGAATGGCAAATTTCTCTTTATCTTTGCTGGTAGAGACTTGAACAAAACTAAAGCTGACACTGTGAACCTGTAAATGTTGTCAACACAACCTGTGGCTTTGTAGCACTGGCCTTTAGAGTTCTCTCTCTGCTTGTTTCATTTTTGCAAAGCAGAGACAAGGGAGCAGTTTCAACATGCAGAGAGCATTCACCATTTGCAGAATGAGGTGGTTTCTAAGAGATGCTGGTCTCTGGATACGTATCATCCTGGTTTTGGTAAGAAAGCCCTGTTAAAAATTCCCTTCCCCTATAACCTGCTGCAGTTCCTGCCCCAGCCCTGTGGTGCTGGTGGGATGGGCACGGGTGGAGGGGATTTGTCTTACCCTGACTTGGCAGCTGAAGGCAGCACATCCAGCATCCCCTAAGTGCAATGCTCTCACAGTGCTTGTGTTAATGTTCACCTACTGGAGAACATGCACAAATTTGAAAGATTAGCACTAACGTAGAAAAGTATATTGTGAGATAGGATATGGAGTTTTATGGAGGAAAAGGATTAGTAGATATTGCAAAAAGCTTCTGCAGTAAAAGAAGTGCTGAGATTTTAATAACCTAAGGTATTAAGTTTTTATCTCTATTTTTCTAAAGCTCTGCATCAAGGTTTTTTGGAGGCATAGGGAGGATTTATACACATGCATCATCTCTTAATGGAACCCTGAAGTCAAGCAGGAACTCCAGGCATCTTGAGACAAGTCAGGCTCAAGCCTAGCAGTTATTCTCATCATATGAGTCCAGGGACAGGGTCACTGTTCTGGTTTGGCTCCTTCAAAAGACAAGGTAGGCTGGATCTGTGTGAGTCCAGCACACACATTTCTCCCTTTGTACAAGTAGAACACTGAAGCCGTTTGCTCCTCTTACTTGTGGAAGTACCACTGTGTCACTGCATGTGAAGGGGGAGTTTTCTGCCCTGTTCTGGTACAGGATCATGGAGCCAAAGGAACAAAAGCTTTTCCTTAACTCTGCCTGGTCACACTGGCATGGTCAGCCTGTGCCAGCCAGCACGTGGTCCCTGACAGGGGAGGGCTGTAAACAGCAGTAAGAGCATGTGAAAAGCTCAGGGTGGATACAGTAGGAGCAGGGAAGAGTAAAACGTGTGCAGGAAGCCTAAATTCTTAAGTCCCAGTAACAGTTGTTTTTTTTTTCCTTTCTTCCTAGCCTTATTTTCTCAGTAATGATTACACCCTAACTTCCTTTGGAAGAGAAAAGAGGCCGTTCCCTCTCAGGGATTTGAGTCTACAGCCCGATTTTTTATTTTTTTTTCCTTAACTCTCCCAACAACCATTTGTCCAAATCTGACCTTACAGGGATTTATTTTCCACTAGATGGAGCTTGAGTATTTCCTCACCACACATCCCTGCAGCTCCCTGCGTCCATGCTCTGCTCAGGAGCAGCAGCATCCAGCAGTGCAGTTACAGCTCTTGGCCTGCACTATTGGTATCATTCTTGCCACACCATATCATTAATAATACATTTATTTTCCTCTGCTGAAAAGCAAGGATTATTTCTTAGTGGAAAGCCAGAGACCCTACAAGCTAATTCTTGTGGGAGGATTGCTGAAGTCACACACTTGTTTGCAGAGCAGTATAGTCCTACAGATATTCTGAGTGCTTTTATTTTGGAAGTCTTCAATGTACCTGTGTTTCATCGTAAGCTTTGAGTTTTATGGTTTGGGAAAGTAACTTCCAAAATCTGGCTGGACTCTGTTCTGGTTGAGAGCCATTTGATGGCAGAATCCTGTGAATCCACAGAGCTGTAGTGACGATGCTGTGGGCAGAAGGAGCCATGTGGGCTGGTCAGGCTGTGCTGTGCATTGGCTTGGAAGGTCAGTCACAATAGGGTTCATGTCACTCTTAAAATTCACTGCAGATGTTTGTAGACAGGTATGAAAACTGTTCTGTGAGGGGTTTTGTGAAGACCAGATAATCATTGGTATTTCGTTGAAGCCTGATAGGAATGAGAAGTTTAATAGTGTTTCCTGAAAAAAAAATTTGATTTCCTGGTCCACAAAGAAAAATAATAAAACATCCTTTGCCTTCTATCTTCTGAAAATCAGCAGTAAGCCTACTGGGTAATTTCCTGAGGTTTTAATACTGTGTTTGTGCCCTTCTCAACCCACGCATATGCTAATTTCCACTGCTTTTATACTGAGTATTCCACAAGCAAAGTCTTTGAGCTCTCTGAACGGGAAAGGAGTTTCTGTTATCGAGGGAGGAGGGAACTACCAGCTGCAGAAGGAATTCAGTGCTAAGGGGAGTAAAGCTTAAAGTGAAGTTGCTCATTTCCTCAGACCTGAGTCTCTACATCTCTGAGGGGATGATATAAATCAGTCTTTTAAACCATCTCACACAGGTGAAAAATGGTCATGTCCTAAGTATTGCTTCCCCAGACAGGTAGGAAAGACTTATTAATCTGTGTCTGTATTAAATCTGTGATATAAAACTGAGGGCAAGAGATGTGTCTGTAATTTTCAATAGTTCTGACTGAACACCTGGAGCAGGACTGACATAACCTTGGTGGTTCATGTGAGGTACAGAATGTAGCTTGGACAGACTGAAATGTCTTGGAAACACCAGCAATACCAATAGGAAGTGTGCATAAACACAGGGTGCACTGGGCAAGCAGGATTCCTTAGGGAAACATCAGATAGCAATATTACTTCAAGGCATTTTGTTTAAATTGAGACTTTAGCTGACAGAAAACTTATCAGCTGAAAAATTCAAGATGCTCCTTAAACTCAAATTTGCTGATCATCATTAAACTCTGTTGAAGAGCTGTTTTTCCTTCTCCTGAACAGGAAAGTTGGAGGCTTGCTCTTGAAATAGCCATTATTCTTCTACAAATGAAGATTTTTGGCAAAAATTACACCAGTCATCCTTGAAAGCCCAGGCAGGTCTGGGGCCTGACAAGCTGCTCAGCTCTGAGCCTTCCCTAGGCACTGGTACAGCTCAATGTTGGTGTCAGTTTTCTGATTCCCCTTGAAAAGTGCTTTATTGTGCTCCAGCCCCAAATGATCACTCAGTTGTGCACCGTCTGCCCCAGCAAAGGGTGTCCCTGTTGGCTCCTGCTGCACCAGCTCCCCCAAAATACCGATTACAGGGATAAACAGTGTTTGCTGGGAACTGCCCAAAGTGATGGGTGAGCATTTTGGAGCTTGCCTCTGTTGCACACTTCAATTACAAAAGGCATTGCCTTTTTTTCTCTTGTTCTCTGGCTATTTTGAAAATGTGTTCGGTTTCCAGAGATAATGGTGACATTGTTTGCTTGCCAGTCAGCTGATTGCCCATTGTACTTTTAAATCGGAGTGATTTAAACTAATCCTCTCTAACTGTTCTGGAAAAAATATAACTTCACAACTAGACTTGGATAGTGGCAGAGAGCAGTGCCACTCACTGTTGCAGGAGGGCTGCTTTCAAAATGGTCTGTGGCTGCAGTGGGGGAAAAATGTTGACTGGTAATGTAATGATCCAGCTGATGTTTGGATGATGCTGTTATAGCTGGTTTGTCAAGGGCACCTGAAGAGTCAGCTATTACACTGAAAAAGCAATGGAAAAGTGAGCACTCAGAAACGAATGTATCACCATTTCAGGGTCATCTCTGCCGTATTGCTTTGCATTTCCAAGGCTCATATCTGAAGGTAGAAGCACTTGGATGATATTGCTTGACTTTGTCGTTCCCAAAGGCATCTCAGTGGGTTGGGTGCCATGTCAAGACTGAGGTTGGCTGTATGATTTAAGCCTCTGTAAGTCCTGTCTGAAAGTTGAGGAGACAAGCACGTTTAGGGCTGGAATCAGAAAAAGTCCAAGATGTGTTCAAAGGGAGGTAAGAAGTCTGTCACATACCCAGAACACGTCCTCCCCGCGGAGCACAGGAGCTGTCAGACACATCTCTGATCTGATTATTTACAGCATTCTCACACTCCAGGCTTTTTTATTTGTATTCACAGAGAGGGACAGAGAAGGGTGCTTCTGCTTTCAAGTGAGGCTAGAGCAGGAGAGCAGAAGAGTGTGCCTAGTGCTCCTTTTTATCTGCCATCTTTCCACCTGCCTGCTGCAGTAATGATAATGCCCACAGGGATTTGCACCTCTCAGCTGGTGCAGGAGAAGTTCTCGGAGCCCACGGAGGAGGGGGAGGCTCACCATTTCAGAAAACACCAGAAATAAAGCTGCTAGGCTCAGGAGAACCCAGATCAGAGACATAAATTTGAAGAGTTAGAAGGAGGGAAGCAATTTACCTGTGGGGATTAAAGATCCAGCTACAGGCCGACAGCAGTGCTAAGGATGAATGTGGAAGTCAGAGAGAGTAGCTAAAGCCAGGAAGCAGGTTCTTGGGTGCCAGGCTGTGTTTTTTCAAAGGCTGCCATCTCCTCCGGAGGGGAGCACTCCATCCTGCAGCCGGTGCGTTCGTTTGTCAGCTGCTTTCACACCCAGCCCTCCCACGCTCTGCCGTGACTTTCTGAACCCTCTGATGCTCCTGTGCTCAAATGTATTTCCTTATTATTTTCCCCTGAGATGAATCTCTCTTGTCACTGCACTTCAGGCTATGCTTTAAGTTGTTTTTTTGTTCTGTTACTCTCTGTAAGTGCTGGTGTATAACTGAGCTGTCACAAGAACAAATCAGCAAAATAATTGTCTCTGACGGGGTGTTCACATCATGTAACTGCCAGTGTCTGGCACAAATATTCAAACTAGCCAGAGAAATTTCTCTGAATCACAGAAAAGCTTTGATTTTTGAATGTGTTGTAGGTCTGAGTGTTACCTGCCCATCTTGTCTCACCCTCAAGGTCCCACCCCACCCCCCAGTTTGGAGGCAGCCTTTGCATTGCCATCATGTCCAGCCTGGAATATTAATTGAATTTGTGAGAGATTGAGAAAAAAACCCAACTGCCTCAAAACAAACCTCCCCATACTTACTACCCACAGTCCTGCTTAGTGGCTCCAGTTCACACTCAAGGGATGGAGTTAGGGATCTGATTTAGGGCTGGGGCTGGCTGAGCCCAGGATGGCTGGTGGGGCTCAAGGAGCCACTCAGGCTCCCTGGAAACTGGGATGGTTGTGGCTGAGCTCCAGCCCATCTTCAGCCTCCAGCTCAGCACTGCAAAGCCAGGCAGAACTGATAATACCAGGGAAGAGATGAGAAACTGCACTTCTCACATGGGCATCTTATTTAGGTGCACAAAAATAGGCTGCTTGCATGCTGGGCTGTAATTTATCCTGATCTCCCTTTATTTTGATCTTAGGAGGAACAAAGACTAAATTTTATGAAGTGTGTTCAAGTATTTAATGATACAATTAGGAAACGCAATTTGAAAGTCACACTAATTGCTTGTCTACACCATCAGCCATTTAAATAGTTTAAAAAAAATCTGTCCCCTTAGTACTTGACCCTGTTTCATAAAGCAACTTCCTTCTACCTGGGCACCCAGCCAGTACCCTGGCTGCAAAGGCAACTGAGTGACATGGTGTAGGGGAATCTGCCTTTAAGAAAAGGAGTCTCTCCTGCAGCCTTGGGGGTTCTTTCTCCTCCCATTTCATCTGCATTCTCACTCCTCCCGTGTCAGACAGATTGACACTAGCCATGAGCGAGGGAAATGTGGCAGTAAAACAGGGAGGCTAGCTGCACTGGAAGTGGTGGTGGAGAAATTTAGGAAATTGGAAGCCCTGAGGTTGCTTTTACTCCCACGTAGCCAAGATAATTTTCAAAATCACTGACCCACAGAATATTGATAACTATGATGTCCAAATATACTGCCTGAAAGCAACCAGATTACAAGGAGGTTACTCTGAATGTGTCCCTCAGTTCTCAGTCTCTTTCCCTAATCTGCTGCTGACTATTTTGGAAGACTGATTCAGGCCAGCTGTTCATATGTATGAATACATAAATATATACACAGAAATATTTTCATCTGTGATTGCTTTATGGCTATGCCTGTTAGATTCAAGAAAGCTATCAACTTCAAAAATGTTTATTAAAGGTTTTAAATTAGGGATTTGGTTTAGATTACATAAACGTTGTTAATAGTATATATTGATGAGGAGAGAATTGCACCCAAGACTCGTGTATGGAGACATGTAATTTCAGAGTAGCTCATAATTTGTTCTTCATACTATATATAGAGATAAGATTTTATTTTATGTTCTAAGGTAGACTTTAATACTAGAAAACTGCAAGATACTAGCTAATTATCGCTGTTATTAAATGTCTGTCTTAGTGCAGAATACAGCTTATGAGCTTTAAAGCTTACACTAATCAAGAAGCATGATCAACCAGTGATGTAGGTCACTTACAGCTCAGCTGATACGTAGTGCTCCTCATTGATGTTACTGCTTAAACATTTACATTGATGAAATAAGAAGTTGTAGTTCCATGAAGTAAGGGAATAATTACATTTTGATTATTAGGAAGTGAGTCACCAGTCCCATTTGCACAAACACTCGAGTTGATGGGACAGAAAACTAAATGGATTCAGTAATACAACATCTGAATTGTATCAGTTGTAAAAAGCATTGGAGCTTCCATGTACATCTTCATTGCTGTAGTATTATTTCAACCACAATTACTGTTTAACATTGCAGAGGTACTTAGAGGCAAGTGGTCATTGGGTTATTCCTTTGAGTGGGAATCTGTCTAAATCTCTCCTTTGTTCCTGCAATGCAGGGATGGACCAACACGTTTTTTAAAAAAGGACCTGAACACACATCTCAAATGCATGTCCTGACCCCAGTGTGATGTAAACCAGTAATTACTATCTTAATTCCCTGCAAAACTGTTTCAGTTGGCAGGCAGCATCCCATAGGACACTGTTGATAGTCAGAGCTTTCTCCTAGAAGAGAAGTGATGCAGATTTGGGTCTGCATTTCACTCCTGGCTCAGGTCGCTCTCTTCACTTGATTCCTAAGGATGTCTCCTGTGAAGTGCCTTAACATGCTTAGAAGAGAGATCTTGTATTGATGCTTAGAAATTACTAACAAAGAAATCAGAGTATGTCAGCAACTCTAGAATAACTCTCCATCCTGTCAACTACTGAGCTACTAAAAATTCCTTCTTACACTGACTTTCGGGGAACGTAGCTTCAGTATTTTTATGTATTTATCATATTTAAGAACTTTTGCCTTAGGAGTTTAGAAACTTTTGTGCATGTTAAGCTGTCATGCTGGTACTTACATCTTGGTTCTCCTTTCATTCACACTGGTGTAACTGAAGAGGGGTTTGGTGAGAGGGGATGGAGATCAGCACAGCACTGTTGATTCACAGCCATGGTTCATAATTCACAGTTCATTGTATCTGCAGATCTTGCCCAGCAGAGTTACACCAAGGTAAGCACTACAACTCAGTCCTTGAATTCAGTGCCATAACTGGCATCTAAGTGCTTAAAACTGAAGGCAAGTAGTCCGTGGCTGTGAGGTCTAGGGCTGCTTAGCACAAATATAGAAAGAGAATACTCAGGAAGTACTAAAAAAATTGAGAGTTTGTTGAAGCTTAGGAAGCCATTCACACACTTTGATTTGATTACTTGGATATGTATTTTAATACTGTCTCCTTTCTAGTTTGAGTAACATTGAGGTCAAAAACCAAAGCAGCAAAACCAACAGAGTTCGCAGTTCATGGTGACATGGTCCTTAACTCAACCAGAACAGGAAAGGAGACTTCATGATACAGTAGAGGACTCTAAGGACACAGCAGCAAACTGAACTCATGTTTCGCCTCTGGCAGTGAACAGTACAAGTATAAAATAACTAACTTGGTTTCAGTTTACAAACAGTATGGGTGAAAAAATGCATGAAATGGGCTGCTAGGGATACAGACAATTTTTATCCTCAGTTCTTCACCTAGTGGTGCTATTCTGGACTTGCATTTATGAAATAATTTGCCCAGGAAAAAGAATCTTGTGAAGACTTGGTTTGCCATTCCTTGTGCTTACCAGTGGATGGTTTTCCATGGAGTGCAGTGAATACTGGGTTAGACCCAAAACTAATTAATTTTCCAATAGCTTGTTCTAGAAGTTATTTTTAGTTTATCCTGACCTAGCTGCATTGCCATTTTGTTAAGAGCACATTGGTAACGTAATTCAATCGGATGTACTACTGCACACAAGAATCCATAAAGCAACATCTTGTGTAACAAGAGAGATGTAACAGGAGTTATCAGGTAGGAGTTAACATTTCCATCAGCTCATGGTATGAGATTCTGTGCAACATTAAACAATCATGGTTTACAAGTTGAAACAATCCATCAATGTGAAACTAAACACTCACCAAGGATGGTAAACCTTAACTCTTGCTTTTAGCTGTCTCTGGTGTAAGAGTACATCTCTGTCTAGGTGAACCCTGGTGTAAGAGTACATCTCTGTCTAGGTGAACCCTGTTCCATTTTCCAAGCCTCTGCACCAGGAGGTTTGCAAAGCAGTGGCTGCCTGAGCTCCTTACCATGAGGAAAACAGCTTCTCTTTTTCTCAGCTCCATTCTTGTAACTGGCTGCAGTTGTTTAGAGGTAGATCTTCTCCCCCCCCCCGCCCCTCACAGATCTGTTGGCCTGTTGCTGATCCCAATACAAAAAGTCACAGCAAAAATTTCAGAGTGGAAAATTTGGCCTCACTTCTGCAAACAATTTGCTAAGCCACAATTTTCAAATCCAACCGCCTAGACACAGCTCTCTAACCTGTGTCCTTTGAAGCCACCTGCAAGGATTTAAGAAGCAATTGCCTGAGTGTTGACATGGCCTTTCTGACAGCATTCACTACACGTCAAGGACGGCATGAGCCCCAGTTCCTGCTGTCGTACCAACATAGGTAATCTAAATCAATGCTTTCTTTAGGATCAGCAGTGGGACAAACAGAGCTTGAATTTAAGCATCTGCTTGAAGTTGTGCGTAATGCCAAACTGGCACCTTAAATCTGCACTCAGGCCTCTTAACATAAAGCTGAGTGTCTTGGCAAGCTTATGTCCACATTAATAATAAATCCTGGTGACACAACCCCTTTAAGAAGAACAGTAAGAGCTGAAGCCTCCTTAAGTGGAAGCAATCTGCTTTGTTGTGTTTCAGTGTAGCCAGAATACTTGGAAGATGTTTCTATTCTATTCTGTGCTCTCTCATTATCAGAGTTTCCAAAAGCAGTATTGTTCAGTCAATGCTGTTTTAACTAACTTCCTCCTTTATCTGCTTAGTCATTTTAAGAGCTGCCTTCTTGCTTAGGGAAGTCTGTATGTTTTGATTTTGTTTTTATTCTGAATAACTGTAGTCATCTGGCTGTTTATGTGAATGATTAAAGTCTTTAATAGCTCTGAAGGATTTTTTTACTCTCTTGCTCCTGTTACATTCTACATTTCTGCAAGTGCAGAAATATGCATGTCATTCTGTAAAAGCAAAGGCTGTTAACAAACAGTAAATAAACTAAAGTGAACTTCTATTACAATGGCAGACTAATGAGCCGAGTAATTTGAGTGGTATAAATAAGGAATGGCCAGAAGCGAGGAAGGTTGTAAGAGAGTCCATTGTAAGGGGAGACTGAGTTTACTAAAACCTTTCAGCAGAGTGATCATTTAATAAAGAGCCTTATAGGCAAAGGTCCTGGGCTGGAGCCTGCTCGTAGCTCTGTATTGCTGATAACAGGGTAACAGGGTTAGCAGGATCTGGTTCTCTTGAGTTCCTGTAGAACTGGAGGGGAATCTGGTCTCATTGATGATCCAATATGATGCATTTTATATGTGGACATACAACAGATTTTGGAGAATCACGGTATGGGAAGGATATAGGCATAGGCCCTGGAAATGACATTAAGGTGCAATAACAGATGAGCAGGACACTTTAGGAATTATCATAAATTATTTGAAGAAAATGAGTGGATCTCATTCCACAGTGCCAAGTCCTTCACAGGCATATGGCTGGACAGAGAAGTATTTCTATTACCTCAGCTTTCAGAACTGGTTTGTGGATATCTTTACGAGAGCTGCTTCCTCGCACAAATTTGGCCAAGATGCGGATATATCCAGGACTTCTATTTGTATAGGGTGAGCTGAAGATGTGTCAGTAAAGAGAAATCCCTGTTATCCTCACGTGAGCTCTTCCTTAGCCATTAATAAACATTTTCCCACTGTATTGGTTGCCAACAAGTGCCACAGGGCATAACTGCTTTTCATTCCAGTCTCAGTTTCCTATAATTTTTGACTGTGCTTACTTACAGCTGTGCTGAAAGAAGATGGTGTAAATCAGAGAGTTTTAGCTGTTCCATCCTTCTGGTCTGTATTCAGGTTTTAAATTATTATAAGCTCATGCCTATAAAAAAATCCTTGTTTCAATCACCTGTGTTTGGCTTCTAGGCTACATACTGAAATTTATAGATATTGTGCAGCTTACAAATGCTCTATGGAGATTTTTAAGGACTCCTTAGACTTTGAAACTGAGATCATATTTAAGTAGAAATGGTGTTCAGGGAACAGAAAAAAAGAACAGGCTGAGCAAACACATTTTCTTATGAGCATAATGGGTAGAAGTTTAAAGCCATTCAAAAATGGCTGGAAGAGACTCCTGAGTTATTTCAGGCACTGCATAGTAAATTTTCAGCCTATTTGTACAATACACGATGATAAGAACAGAGATTCATCACCTCAGTTCCAAGGTATTGGTTGATGCCAGTAAGATTCAATTAGCTTTTTGGGCTGCCAGTAATTATTCAGTGCTGGTGAGAATGGTCCTTAGGGAAGGACCACCGAATGGCAAACTTATAACCAGTGTCTCTTTGGCTTTTGCATTCCCCCAAACCTGAATGTTGTGTCATATTCTTCTACTTATATGCTAAGCAATGGTCTCTGCAGCACACAGAGCGTGCTTTGTCCTTCCACGGCATTTCTGGGTTCTCAGAAATTCCCAGAGAGCTCTTGGGACCTTGTTGGGCCAAGCAGACAGACATCAGTGCTTTTACAAAAATACATACGACTGGCACTGTGCTTTAAACTGCAAAAATGTAATATCCCTTCAGATATTACAAGATATCTGAAACTGTAGCTTGAGAAATGCTGATAAAGTGATTAGTCCAGCTTACAATACAGGAATATTTGTGCTTTACAAATACTGACCACTCTTCTCTGGACTGGTTCAGCTTGCTTTTGATTATATTTTGAATTTGTGTCATGTTGAGTTTTTCCCTGTAGCAGGTGCAGATGAGCATGAAAACTGAAGCAGGGATCAGCAGTGAGCTGCTTGGGGAAATGGCAAGTGACTCTGTAATTTACTCAGTGGTGTGTTTCTCATTATAATTATTGCTAATTCAAAAAAAAAATCACTGCAAATTGCACGACAGCATTGTAAAAGATGAGCGTGGAGATAAAACATGAATACAACGCATGCCTTGTAGGCTGACAGATGAAGTGTAAGGTGCTATTGTTTGTTTACTGACTGCCTGAGCATGAGATGAACGATTATCTCTGCCTCAAGAGGTAGCCCAAGGTTTCCAGTGGTATCAATCTTCCTGTTCGTGATTCATTTGTGCAAACAGTGGAAAGCTGAGTATGTGACTGAAGGTGATTACACAATTACTTCTCTGCCCCTCAAAATTTACATTGCTCCTTCATTCCCTTTTGAAGCTCAGGACTGCACTGGAGCTAGGCTGGGACGATGAGCCTCGCTCCTGGACATGACAAGGCAGATCCAGACTCACAGTCCTGCCTGCAGACCTCCGCACTGGCAATTGCTGCTGCCCAGCCGCAAGGTGTTTCTAATGAGCTCACAGGGAGTGGGAGGAGGAGCTGGATTCACCCAGGTATATCCAGGGCTGCCGAGATGTGGGAGAAACCTCTTGCCCCTCCCTGGAGGTGGCTGCACTTCTGTCAGTGTCAGGAGACTGTGGCACAGGGTGTGACATCCTTTTTGGGTTCCTGCACAGAGACGTGAGGAAGCTGCAGGGGGAGGGTTCCCCAGCTCGCTGACAGCAGGATGTGCAATAGTGGAGTCCTGGGCCTGCTCTGTGCTCTCCATGGCCCAGCTAACAGCAAGCTCAATGGGGAAGCTGGCCTGGGCAGTAAGAACCAGATTAATTAGTCTGCTGTGAGCCTGATGAGTGTTTGAGTCCTCTCCCACCCCCAGTTTTGCCAGGACAGCTAACACTGTTTTCCCACACCAAGCATTTAAGAGTTTGGCCTTCACAGGGGCTTCTTTCTTTCTGGTTTTGATCTGTAATACTTCATTCATTCTATTCGGACCATCTGATTCCCCACAAAGCGCTTCTTGTCTGCAAGCCTGCTGAAGGAGCAAACTGGAAAATGAACAAAGCTCCCAGTGAAAAATTGTAGAAAGCTTAATCCGTTTAGGGGATTAACACAAAGGTGAAGTGGTGACTAGACAGTGGTTTGTAAATATTTACATAACTAAGATATCTGATAGTTCTGAAATCCAGTGGATGCCTTTAATTAGATTAGGGATAAATTCTTGCCTCCATTTTTAATAAGGATGGGATTGAACACTTCATAAGGGAGCAACAGCTTCATAAGGGAGGGCTAGGCTGCTTCTCATTAGTAAAGTCATTAAGTAAATAATTGTTTGTTTGGGTTTTTTTTTAAATTAAGGGCTAAAAATACCTGGTTTCACCAAAAAATGAAGTCTGCATATGGGACATACTGAGTGAAACTCCCTGGCCTGTAGGAGGAGAAAGTTTAGACTAATAGCCTATGAAACTACACTATCGTTAACTGCTAGAATAAATGTTTTAAAATTAATTTAGCAGTTCACCAGAAGCTTTTGAAGAGAGCACTAAAAAGTGAGTTGTGGAAATGTAATGAATGCAACACCTTAGCAAGACTCAGAGTTTTACTCTCCCAACTCACCAGGCCATTGAGGACCCTGGAGAGAAACCAGAATCACCTCTTGGTGTGTGAAGTACCTCAGAAGGGCACTTCTGTGTAGCAGATCTGCTCGCTGGAGCAAACAAAACATCAGTGACTTAAAAATGTATTCTGCATTGTCTATGTCAAGTGTTGTTAACATTTTTCAGAACCACCTTTCCTGTAAGGCAGCGTTGAAAGGATGGGAATTAATTGTCCCTCAGGTAATGCACTGTTGGCACAGCCAGCCCACAGCCCTATGGATTAATTAGGAACAAAAACTGCAAACAAGCACAAATCATTATTTCACCTACTAGCTTTCTTCTGGAACTCAGTTTGGGTGCTAAAATAATGTGCACCCCATTAACCTCAGTTCTGAATGCTCCTGGTTTGCCCAATCCTTTTTTGTGTAGTTGAGTGCCTGCAGGACCATCAGTAGAACCTGATGATGATGATGATGATGAAATAGGTTTGTTCGCATGGATCTGTTGGAACTGATCTCCCAGATGATTGACTCTCCCTATCCACACATCATTTCCTTTCTTTCTATGCTCCAATTCACCGTTGTTCAGCTTTNGGTTTGCCCAATCCTTGTTTGTGTAGCTGAGTGCCTGCAGGAGCGTCACTAGAACCTGATGATGATGATGAAATAGGTTTGTTCGCATGGATCTGTTGGAACTGATCTCCCAGATGATTGACTCTCCCTATCCACACATCATTTCCTTGCTTTCTCCGCTTCAATTCACTGTTGTTCAGCTTTTGTCAAAACTGAAAAAAAAAAAAAACCAGAAAAAAATTTCTGCAGGAAATAGGGATCTCCTGAGGGAGTTTTTTCTTTTTCATGTAACTCCTAACGCAGCAGCATCACTGCATTGGTATCAGAGTGGAAATGTATACAGTAGAGGCTGCAGCCTCAGCTATCTGATTTTATATAGCACAATCTACCCATGTACCAATTTGTAACACGTCCAAAGCCTTGTGAAAGCATCCCCATGTGTAGAATTACATGTGTCATATTTATTTAATGATAGATTTGCTAATACAGCACCTGCTCAACAGAATTGCAGACTGCATTGAAATCAGTCACCATATGCAAACTGCTTCTAGGAAATGGGGTAGGATAACTGCCCAGCTGAACTGGGCAGATCTCTGTGTGTTTGGTCATCTTTTTTAACACAGCTATTAATCTGGACTGTCAGACTTTTCAGACATGTGTTAGATGGTTTTCTGTTTCTGTTGTGTTTAACTAAATGAAAACTGGTGCTCTCTCTAGACTTGGAACCAAACTGCTGGAAGTCAGTGGTGTCAGGAGTCAGGGCCTCTGCGTAATTAGGGAGAAAATTCAGTTTCCAGCCTAGAGCTCTCTCCAAAGCTTGAGTTTTTTTCTTTGTGTGCATGTCCTCAGAGATGCATTTAGAGATGTTTGAGTGTAAAAAGGCCACATTAAGGTTACCACTATCTGGAGATGATTTTCTGGGATGCTTGTGAAGTTCTCTTGGGCTCTGACCTGCTGTTACACTGGGTTGTATTCTGCTCACCCTCCACATCAGATATGCCTGAGAGAGGGAAAATCCCGTTCCACTATGGCGTGCTGACCTAAAACAGCCCCTGGGGAGGGAAGAGTTTCTGGGAGCCCAAGGGTCTCATTCCCATCCCATTTACATCCCCATTGTAATTCCACTGGCTTACCTCGACTCCTTCCTGGAGGACCAGCACTCCTAAATGCCCCCAAAATACAAAAATAAACATTTGTCTCTTTACATTTCAACAGAGTTTCCTTGCTTTGGAAAACGGTTTTATTTAATTTGTGTTTTTCATAATCACTTGGAAGCTGGAAGTACTTGAGCTATAAAAGGAGTTTTCTGCACTGCATGCAGCTGACTTGATTTCCATCATGAAAAATACATGAATCATCAGCTGCAGGACTATGTCTTGAATGTTTCTGAAAGTGTCCCCCAGAAAGATGGTCACAAAGTTGAGGTAAACAAAAGGTAGTTAGTTTGTATGTGGGTATTTAAAGCACTGGTATTAATTATAATGTGAATAATGTGATACTAAATACATATTAATGATAATTAATGTTTAATTATTGGTTCAGTAAATTAGTTAATTATTCC
Organism: Bombycilla garrulus; assembly: GCA_013400315.1. Lineage (NCBI taxonomy): Eukaryota > Metazoa > Chordata > Aves > Passeriformes > Bombycillidae > Bombycilla > Bombycilla garrulus. Next base: position 721,774 of record VXBU01001145.1, on the reverse strand, counting down.
ATATTCTATCAAAGGCTGACATGAGGTTAATTCTGGTCATCACTGGAGGGGAGAGCCAGAATCCTTCCATGATTAATAATAATGTCTTTTATTCATGGTTCTGGATGAAAAATGAATTGGTATAAAAACCTGACAGTGTTTCTTTAGTTTCGGAGGCAACTTTCACATTGGTGTTACAGGCCCTCGCTGTCATAAATCAAACAAGATGGTTCATCAGCTCCTTTTCATATACACTTCTCACTTTTTGGTTAAAAGACTATTTTTCAGACCTGCCACAACAGCAAGCTTTACCCACTCAAATATTGGAGAGCTTTTCTATAGCAGGAAATACCAACAGTAAAATTGTTGCTCAGCTGTAAGTGTGCCATCATTGTCACTCTAAAGGGCACTGGCAAATGAAAAATATCTGACAAACTGACAACTTGACAGCGACCCGAGATGGTGAATTAATCCACCTTGGCAGAAGGCTGTTGATGAATATTTAAATAGGTTAATAGTCAACATCAGAACCCTGAAACCAAATACAGGCTGGCAACAGTAGGGAACAGGTAAATCTGATATCTAAATTATACTGCTAGTAGTGTGCTTCAATCTCAGAATCAGGAAATCAGATCCTCAAATCTGAAATAAAAAAGTTAATAATCTTCCCTTACAGACAGTTCTTTGAGCAACAGTCTTTTCTATCAAAAGAAAGTGCTTGTTTCTTTAATTTATGTGTGCCCTTACACAGGCAAATCCCCAGTTCCTTATTCAGCTCAAAGACACACACATTCAAATAAGAAGATGGGTAAGTTCACAAAAGAGAAATATATTAAAAATAAGTGAATCCCATCTGAATTGGCAGTGATAAATTTTGAATATACCCACGAGTCTCTCAATTTCTCTGTTCTTTCTCCCAAAACACAGTGAGAAATACTCCCTGTTCTGACCACGTATGACAGGTAGACAGGAACAAGTCTCTTTGGGGTGGCTTTCATGGTGTTCTTACAGCCAAAATCTGCCATCCTGAGGGTGCCATCAGCCCAGCACCAGAGCTGGAGTTGCAAGAAAATGAGAAGTGAGAGAGGAACATAAAGATGTGTAGCAGTGGTATAGATGATCCAACCTCAGCTCTTCACTGCGGTTCTTTCTGGGTCACCTGCAGTATCTTTTTGGCAAAATGCAGAAAGGCAAGCTCAGCTGGCACCACACGCATTTACCTTGCAGAATATCATTAAAAATGTACAAGCTGGACAATGCACTTTGTCTGTATCACTTTCAGGTACTTTCGGGTGGCATTCCTCCAGAGGGCTGATGCAGTTCAATAACAGTGCTTTTTAGCCAGCTGTGGGTTTTATAATGAATTCTTTGACTAACCCAGAATCCTGTTTGGCTCAAGAAAGGCTCCACAGCAGCCAGGCTAGTTGGAATCTCCCTTGTCTAAGGATAACTCAATTCCATGTTAATAATAAGCACTAGTGCTGGTCAAATCCATTTTCATTGTGTAAATTGAAGAGTGGTTCCTATGAGAGTCTGTTCTTGGTCCAATACTAATCAGTATTTTCATTAAGCACTGGGATTAGGGAATACTGTGTTATTATATGTGCAGATGTTACCAAGATGGGAGGCACTTTGCAGGAGAAAAGATAAATTCAAAAAATCTTGGTAAAGTAGATAAAAAGTCTGGGTAGCGCTAAAATAAAAATTATTACTAAAAAGTAGTAATTATTTAAGAATAATGAATTGCATGCATTAGATACAAAGTGACCAATTTGGCCTGCCAGAAAAAAAGTTTCAAATGTTACAGAGCATACATTTGTCAGTAGTCAAAAGCATAACAGCTATAGGGGGAAAAACAACCCTGTCTTGTTATGGGTTATACAAATACGTCTGAGATAAGTGAAATTATTTTTCCATTGCGTGCAGCACAGATAAGCCCTCAGCTAAAGTACCAGCTCCATTTAATACTTGTAAATTTGGAAAAGAAATGGCCAGGATAATGTCCAGATGAGAGCAACAAAAAGAAAAACAGATTTTATCAGAAAACTTAAGGAAACTGGATGATCTGCAGGTTAAAAAAGTAGCATTATTTTAATGTAGTACACAGATATTGCTCAGTATTACACTTCATATTTGGGCCAGGATAAGTAGCAAAACAAAATTACCTATTGGTGAAGAAGATCTAGGTTAGAGGTTCAGAAAAACTTAATGCTTTGGGGGATATTGAGCTTTTATTATTGATTTTTAGGAGCAGCTGGATGACCAGTATTGGCTGGTGCAGCAGGCCTTGGGCAGGAGTGTGGGACTGGAAAACTGCTGCCCATTTCATTTTCTAGAAAACAATTGCTTAAGTCCCAACTGATGTCAGTGGTACTGAAATATCAAAATATATTTTTGTGGAACAAGCAAAACTGAGGATAAGCAGAAGAGAAAGAAATAAAGTAACTTAAAAAAAATGGAAGACTATTCTGCTTGCTAAGGCTCATCATCTTATAGTTTCTTTCAGGTATATTTTAACAAATAGATTCATGGGCATTATGACATTAAAAACATAAATAAAATCAGAGAATACTTGGGTCTCATTCACCAATTTATAAATGTGAATTTTCTTTGCTTAAGAATAATTTTTGTTTTAGGAAGCAAGAAGTAGAAGGAACAGTAGGTCAGATGTGTACTTCCAAAGAATAACTTCAGTAAGGTCTGCAGAGTAGGGATAAACCTCCTGTGGCCCAGCATTGTTCCCACTCAAGTCAATGAAAAGCCTGCTGTTTTTTTCAGCTGGACAATCTCAGAGTTATTTTAGCAATTAGGTTCACATAATGAATTAATTACATAAAATTATAAGCAATTTGTAGACAAATACAAAGAAATTAAATTAACTGGATAAATTATATGCTGTGAACCATTCATCCGTAAAACTTATCTTTTGCTATTTTGTACTCTTAGAAATAGTCCAAATAAGAAATGCAGTTTAATAAAAATGATTTAAAAATATAATTGTTGCAAGATTGTTTAATTGGTATGTGGATTATTTTATAAATTTTGGTGAAATTATTAAATAAATTCCAAAATCTCATGGAAATACATCACAAAACACAATCACTAGCACAGCCTCTCTTGTTTTTCTGAGTCCAGCATTTAAATCTGCACTGGATCCTGTCCCTCCTGGCTGTTTTTCATTGAGCCAGTGAAAAAATTTCAGATTATAGCAGTGGCACAAACCCTAGGGTAAAATCAGAAACGGGGTCAGGTTGCTCACAGGGAATTCAGTGTTCCAACGCTAGAACTGATTGATTACCAACTAATTTGTTTATAGCTATCTTTGATATCTTCTGGCTACTTTGAATTATGCATTGTTGACATACCCTCAGCCAACATTTACTGATATTAATAAAACATTGAAAACAACAGATATTCAACTAATGTCAGAGTAAAAAATGTTTGAAAACCTCTAGATTTGTTTCACCAGGGTGAGGCTTAACATCTTATAGCAATAGCATCAGTACTGTACATTTGCTGTGATCATACATACAGTATTGTAAAAAAACTGGCAGAAGCCTGAAACCCAAACTTTTCATTCCATCAGAACCATTAAAAACTAAAAATGTCTCCTTTCAGAAAGGCAGGAGATTGGGAAACCAAACTAAAAATATGTGAGGAAATCACAAAATATGGGAGATTTATAGATTTACAGCTGCAGCAGGCCTAGATGGAGAAAGTGAGACAGCAGAAAAGGGATTAGGATTAGGATTACTTATGCACTTATATAACATTTGTTCTAAATTTGATTACAGTACTCAGTAAAATGAGAACTCAGAATTCATCATGGACAGCAAAAACCTTCACGTCAGCATCTTCATTTACATTTGCAAAAATAATTAGGAATCATTTGTAAAATGCTTTAATTATGTTAATCAGCTAATGTTTTGCTACACTTTGAAGACATAAAAGATTGTAGGAACTTCAGACAGAGCAACCATATGTTTGTTTTCCTCATATGGTTGTAGGAACATCATCTGTCATGTTCACAGCTATTTTTTTTTCCTGCAGAGTCCCCAGTTATCTCTGCATGGTAGATTATTGCACCCTACTTCTAGAATACTAGGCCATGAGGGGATTTTTTAAAAAATAATAAATATATGCACACACCCTCTCAAATTTTGAGTACCCAGCTTCACATTTATAAAGCTTAAGTGCTACACACTTCCTGTGGGTTTATTTATTCTGCAGTCACTTCAAAACTTGACTGAAATGGTAGACAGGTTTTTGAAACTCTGAGCCTATGGGACTTTTCTTAAAGTTTAACTGGAAATGAACTGTGAAGGTGTTGTGGAATCAGTGGTACCATGACCTGTCATTAGACTTTACATATACTTTTCCTATATGATACATAACTTATCTTGAAAGTAATCTCTGACCTAAAGGCCAGGAAAGTCTTATTCCCCAAGAGCAGTGTAAATCAACCCATTTTACTATATTTATGGCAAAATAAAGAGGGGAGTCAAAAATCCCAACCAAAAGCCTTTTTTGTGATTGTTGTTCAGAGCCATCACTGTGGAGCAAACAACAATGGGCTGTGTCTGTGTGAGGGAAGCCTGAGCGTGCACAGCCCAGGACAGGACAGGGCTCAGGTGGGAGGGAGGTCAGCAGCAGCAGTTGGGAGCCAGGCTGGCATTCCTGTGGACACCTACATGGGAGATCTGCCCAGAGCCTTGCAGGGTGTTATTAGCACACAGGTGAGCACACTTGGTTTGGGTGGGAAGGATGGTGGTGAAAGGAAAGCTGGTGGAAAGACAGGTCCCGTCATAAATACCAGCTGGAGATGTGATTAATTTACAATTGCTAAAGAGCCAAAAAAATTTTGTTGTAAACACCGTGTTGGAAGGAAGAAGTGTTTTTGCCAGCTTATTCTGTTTGGTAGATGCTTTTGTAAAACCCTTTTCCTGTATAAAATGCGTTTCTGTTAACAAAAATTGCTTTTACAGCTGCACTAATGAACAGCCTCTCCAGTGCTGACCAAGTGATTTTGTCTTCATGTGTGAGACCCTCTCCTACCCACAGATATATCTGAAACCTGGGATCACGAGCAATGTTGGCAGAGATGTTGTATTTTGTCCTTTGTCACCCAAGGTGGCTGTATCAGTTTTAGATGAGGCACTGAAATTTTCCTCACCTCCCCAAGGTGTCTGTCTTGCCTCTCCAAGCCTCTCTGCCTTGTTTCCTGAGGCATTTGTGTGACCCAGACAGGCTGGAGCCCTGGGCTTTGTCATGGACATGTCTGTGCAAGGCAGTAACCACTGCTCTTTAGGACACCTGCACAAAGCAGGTACAGGGCCAAAGTCAATGGACACGAATTTAATCTCTCACCCTTGAGAAAGGGAGGAACTCACCTATACTGGCTAATACCCTGCCACTTACCATTGAGGCACAGGCTTAAAAAAATTGATGGAAATTGATGGAAATTGAGGAATTGATGGAAAGCATTGCATTATAAGGCTCTGTTAAATTGGTTTCCCTTTTCCCTTAGATGAGTTGAGAGGAAGGAAGACCCTTGAAAAGAAACTTGTATAACCACAGCTTATTGCTGCTGGGACAGGTAAGATCCACAGGCATCAAAGTTAGGTTTTCATCATTTGAGCTGTCTACAATCCAGCCAACAGCACAGAAAGAACACCTTCAGAAATATCTACTTCATCATTTGAGTGCAGTATAGGAACATGTTAGCTGGCATTATATGAGCTAACTCAAATACTAAAAAACTGAATCTTGGACACAAAAAATACGTTAGTTGTGACAAGCTTATATCTAAATCTCACAGTAAAGTCTGTAAAGTCTGAAGCAGAAGGTGCTCTCTCAGAAAACCTCTATCCAGTTCAGCAGTTTGGCCTCCAAGACATGGGAACCTGAAGTTCTCCATGAGGGTGCTTGAAATCCTACTTCCCACTACCTGGAGAACATTCCATCTAGTAGATGTTACACTCTTTTGAAGGAAGCTGTTAAACCAAGAGAGACTGTACAACCATGAACAGAATCCCCACGTTCCTTTCCCACACAGATCTCAAACTCCTTTCCAAGGTACCATCCCTAGGTGTGTAACTGTTTGTATTACAGTTGTCATGGTAATGTCCCAGGTGACTGGTGTCAAGAGACCTGATACCAGGCCATGTGTTTATTCTTCAGAATTCAATCTATCTTTATCCACTCATTGGGCTTGACTAATGTGCTACAAAGCAAAAAAAAAAAAAGAATCCCCACAGAATATTATGAGTTTTTTATTGAGATACATCATTGTCTGCCTGGCAGTTTTTTATAAAGGTTAACCATGAGGTGTGACGTATGAATGCCAATAATCACTAGGGCTTATAAATTAGAAAAGGAAATTTTTATAAAAAGATGAGGATAAGAATGAATTAGTTGGAAAATTGTTTTTTAATAAATCATTAAAGATAGATTCTGGAGAAAAAATCACATTTCATAAGGTTATTCTTGTTTATAATACAGAATTGCAAAATTATGTCACTGTGAAGGATATACTAGAAATTAACTGAATTACCTGAACACATTTTCTAACAAAATCATTGTTTTGCAAGATTATGAGTCCTCCACTTTCTATCAGGCCAGGGCCATTGGAGATGTTCCAAACTTTATGAGCCATGGGTTAAAAAAATGTATCTGTTCCCTAAAAAAAGATAAAAAAGCATGAACAATTAGAATTTTATACTTCATCCTGGTCATACTCAGCTTCATGAAGATAAGAGATGGCTTTTCAGGATTTTCTTTTTCTTCTAATCTTGGACTGCCTCCCCAGGGAAAAAGAAAACAAAACCGCTTTAGAGAAAGCCACAAGCTGAACATTAGGGCCTACAGGCAACACGTAATTAAAAAGTTAACAGTGAGGCTGAAAGGGAAGATGAATTTTAATGCTTTCCACAGCTTCCTGTTATCCTGGGGCCTTGCAAACTGAGTGGCAATGATTGTAAACTGTCTTGACTTGCATTTAGCAGGCCAGGCCATTCCACACAGCCAGGGATGAGGTAAGTGCAGAGCATCTTTTGGGGAAGTGGGGTGCAGTGCAAAGTTCTCTGTCCCTGCAGGGGCTGACAGGTTTGACCCTGTGCATGTCACTTGGAGCCCCTCACTAGGCTCTTGGGATCCAGCTCTCTTGAGCTTAATGTGTTGGGTAGAAGTTGAAGTTCTACACTCTCAACAAAGCTCTCAAGTGAAAAGAAAAACCCAACAATGTAAAGGTGAGGTTTTACGTCAAGATGCAGGTTTTAACAATTGAGAGAAAGGGTAAGAAGAAATAAAAATATACTGCATTATTGTGGAGATACAGTAAGTGTCTTGGAAATGTCACCTTATGCATCCTGTCATTCAATATGATCTTATTTCTTTTACGGCACAAAAAAGGAGTGACAAACTGCACACAAGGTTTCCCTTCAAAATGTTCAGTTCGTTTTCTAACTCTTCTACTTTTTCCCTGAAGACTGGTTGCTCTAGGTAAGAATACACGTCTTTGGATGAAAAGCCTTGTGACTGAAAATCAGCCACTGATTATCTCTATATAATTGATGCTTCAGCCAGTAAGTGAATGCTTGAGGAATAAAGATGCCTTGGAGAAACCCTGTGTCTCTCAGGCAGCCTTTTTTCTCTATGGATTAGAAACAAAACAGGCATTTTTATAGTGTACATTTTTAATTAGCACTGTAATTAGCAAGCAAATAATGCATATATTAAAATACTCATCTAGAGAAATTACAAAACATTTCATTAAAACCAAAGTAATGACTGAAAGGAATTTTCCACCAGGAAAATGATACTGTAAGGAATATTACTGGTTTGTGCTACACAAACCTACATTCCTGCTCTGCACCTGTTTGGCTTGGCTGTTTTTCTGTCCCGAAAGACAACACCACAAGAGCTGTGCTGCCCCAAGTCAGAGCACCAGACGAGACCCCACGTGCCTTGCCAGCATTTCAGCAGCACCCTGGGAGCCTGGGATGGGGCAGGTGCATTCGGGGATGGGGCAGGTGAAAGGGCTCAGCTGCCAAGAACTTCAGAGTTTCCCAAGGCAGGAATGCTGCAGGAGCTCACCCTCTGGCACCAGTGGCACACTTCCACCTCCTCTCATCATGCACTGGTTGTGGCCATACAGCCTGAGGGCATCTCACCAGCTCCTGCTGGAAAAGGGCCCCAAAACACCGTTCAAAACTAATGGAAATGCGTGTCTCACACAGGAACAAGCTCAGGGAGCAGCATCAGCAGCCCCAGTGACAATTTGGTGGTTGCATGTTCAGGCAATAATTCTGTGGTTACTAATGTTTAATTTTATAAGCCTAAAAGTAGCACCATTGATTATATAAGAATTACTCATCCACACATAAATAAAAGCTTGCTGGACCTAACATTTAAGTGTGTTTTTATGTTTATGTAAATATTTCTTTATTACACAGCATTTGTATCCTGATCTTCCTAAACAAACATCTGAAATCACTACTCTCATAGAAATTTAAGTGGAAAGCTTGGAGTGGAAATCAAGAGAGCCTAGGCAATGGGTTAAACCTAATCTTTGGAAGGTGACTTTTTTCTTCAGCAGCTGGTTTTGGGTTTTTTTCTGTATAAGCCTGCTGTGTGAATTCAGGTGAGACTCCAGGGCACTATTTTAAAGTGCAGTCTCTGATGTGGGAATCTTAATTCTTAATACAGTTGACCTCTGATTTGTGAAGTGCTGGAGTGTTACTGGCTAATCAATATCTGGCTTGGCTTCTCTGCTTCAATTTTCTCTTCTGAAAACTATTTATCTCTCAAGGGTGAGATGAAACTTAGTAAGTGTCTAGTGCGGGCTTTTGAGCAATTTAAGAGGTGCAAAGTTTTACTAGGCAGGATGCCAGGAATGGATGCTTTTTTAGTGAAAATTTTTCTGTATATTTGAAAAGGTGCAGTTGGAGCCTTTGCTGCACAGAGCAAAAAATATTCCTATCCATTTTTATCAATATACTTTCATCCATTAAAATATAAACATCTTAGAGTGAAAAACACAAACTGCAGGTTTGAATCTCTTGCAAATTGCTTCCAAGTTTTGTCTGGTGAAACAGTATCGTTACAGCAAATGTGGAACAGACAGCGCCAAGCAGCTTTATGTAACACAACTGCAAGCCATGGAAACAGAGACTTGCAGAAAGTGCAACTCAGACTGGAATTTGGCAGGGAGAGAGTGGCAAATGTTCTTGCAGTTCAGAGTAATGGCATCTGAATTTTAGTGTGTAGTGGTCAGGACCCTGTTCTACATCTGATGATAAAAGAGGAGCACGAATATTGAGTGTATCAGTTCAACTTCTGGCTTAAGGCCACTCTCCAGGCAACGTGCCATAGCTATGAAATCACTCTGTTATTTTCGACTTCACATTAGATGAATAGGGTAGTGCAAGCTGTTTGAAACTCAGCTTTGATGTATTTAAATGTTTTGAAATAATGCCTAGCATTTAATACTGAGTTTTGCTAACATTAGCTTTCCTAAGTGCCTGATAAAAATAGTTTTATTCCCCACTGTTTAAATGTTATTTTTCTAATTAAATGCAGATGCTTAAACCATCAGCATTCACCACAGGATTCCGTTGCTTAGACATTAGATCATCCATCTTAAATCCTGAACTACGTTCTAAATTTCTATATGAACACTGAAAACTATACAATTATGATTTGTTGCTAAAATCCTAATTCCCGGGGAACAAATGGGAGTGGCAGGAACAGTGCTCTTCACTCACAGAAACACTTCTCCTTAATTCAGTGTCAAAATTGTCACTGACTTCAGTAACAACTGTATTTGATCACAAATGCCCAGGTCTTTACTGCTTAAAATAATCTCCTTTAATTCTTAGTCACACAGGCGCAGAAGCTGCAGACTTGTATAGGTGTGTCCAATGTTTGGCGCTGAACGCTGTTTTGTTTCCATAAGCAGCTGTTTTCGGAGCAAAATCACAGATTTGTCAAGGTTGGGAGGGACCTCCAGAGATCACCCAGTCCTGCCCAGGGTCAAGGCAGGGTCACCCAGGGCAGGTAACACAGGAACGCGTCCAGGCAGGGAGACTTCTTCCCGTGGAAGATTTCAGATATCCCTGCCTGACATCAGCACGTTTCTACAACCGATTTTAACAAACAGCAGTTCATGACAACGCTGCCAGCAGAAGGGCGCCAGATCCTCCAGCAACTGCTCCCTGCTTTGGGAGACCCACACACCGTGCACTTGGGCTTTAACTTTAAATCAGTGATTATCTGCTCTCTTTTTCAAAACCTTTATTCCAACATGTGCGTACGCTTTGCACATTTTGCAAAGCAAACAGAACAATCAAGTTGCGAAGTAGCTTCCCTTGGGCAGAACAGGGGGCCCTGACAGGCTGCAGCCCTGGCTGAGGGCGCTGAGCCCCGCCGGGCTGCGGCCGGAGCCCGTGTGAGGAGCTGGAATTTTGCCCGAGGGTCACTCGGGCGCACGCACAGCTCTCGTGCCCGAGAAGCGGCGGCTCAGGGCGGCGGAGCGGCCGGACCACGGCAGCCCAGGCCCGGGGCANCGGGCGGCTCGCCTGAGGTGGCGACAGCGGAGGGAGGGCGCGGCACTGCCGAGGGAGCCCCGCCGCGGGGGCCGCGACCCGCGCCGCCGGGGATGCTGCGCTGGGTCCGGCAGCAGCTGGTAGGTGCCTCCCTGCACCCTCCGCGCCGCGGGCCGGGCGGGCTCTCGGCTCGGCCCCGTCCCGACGGCGCTGCCCGGGCCGCGGATCCGCGGAGGAACCGGGG
>VXBU01001145.1:625790-710739 GCA_013400315.1 Bombycilla garrulus | reverse complement strand
CCCGGGGCGGCCGCAGCCGCTGAGTGTCAGCGGCCGCGCTGTGATGGCGGCGGCGGCCGCGGCTCGGGGCGCCGGCGGGGCTGTGCCGCTCCTGACTCGGCGTGGGCCCCGCGCCATGGGGAGCAGCCGCGGCGGGCGGCTCNGCTGCGCTTGGATCGTTAATGACGGGTATTTAAATTTTATTTTTAACCCGTATCCGAGGGTTTGGGGTGTTTCGATTTTTAGCTTTTGGTTGGGTTTTTTGGTGTTTTTTTTTTTCTCGAAACCCCCGTGGCACAGAGGACAGCGCGTTCCCTTACGAGTGGCCCCCGTTGGGAAGGGCTCCCCAAACTTCCTGGAGAAATGACGGTGCCTTTTTCCCTGGACCCACACTTCAGAGATTCGCAGCTTCTTCCTCCTTCCCGTTGCGAAATGTTTTAAGGCTTTTTCACCCGACGGGCGTCTCTGTCAAATATTTCCCCGTACCCGAGTGCTTTGCAGCCGCTGCGTGCTGAGAATTTGAAACAGAAAGAAATTGAAGGAGAACATCTGTGAAATATTTCTGGCGGGGGAAACCACTTGGAAAAGGCAGCAGTGAAGGTGCCTGTCCCCGCACACGGGCGCTGCTTGCTGTGCTGGGTTAGAGCGAGCAGGGGAAATCAGATGGCCGTGGCTGTCACGTCTGTGCTGCTGTAGCAGGGAAGTACATCGAGTTTCACTATTTTGATTTGAAGTATTGGCCGGCTTCCATTGGCCGACCAGCATTATCCTACTTGCATTTTCTCTAAGGGAGAAATTCTTTCTAAATGATGTATTTGTAAAATAACTTCTTCCATTTGTTGGAGTTACTTTGCATCACGGATGTTGTCCAGGTTGGTGCAAGAGCTTACATTAGTTAGGTTTTCAGATTTTAATTGTTAAAGGTTCTGTCTCACTAATGATTTGTTTAATTTGTTGCATCACTTTTTACCAAAAAAAACCAAAAAAAAATTTGTGTTTTCTTTTTTCATCCTATTCTTCCCTGATCTTGTTCCCCGTGGCCCATAGATTTTCCGAGTTCAGTGTCTGAGGCAGAGAGTTTTTGGTGATGGTCTCAGTGCCAGCTTGACGGTGCTCGGTAGTTTGGTCTGACACCAAGAGTTACTGACCTGGAAATTAATTGCTCTGTTTGAGCTCTCACTGCACTCTTCTGTTCTGTTACAGTCATACACACGTTTTTTAGGAAAAGAAACCTGTTCGGTGTAGCATAGCTATCATTTTTTCCACTTGAAAGTGGCTTGAGGTTTGTGTGGTTTTTAAAGCAGCATTATGCTGTCTTCTGTAGAGTTTAGATTAGGACTTTATCATGCTAGCAATTCATGTATCAAGCATGGTTGCTTTTTTCACTGCAAGTAGTACACTGACCAGCTTTCCAGAAATCTGTTTGCCCTTAATAGAAAGTAAAAGATTAGTGTAACAGGATGAGCAATAAACTTGGCACTAGGAGGTTTTAGTGCTTCTTAAAGGAAACTGCTGGAAAATGACTGCTTAAAACTTGCACTAGTTTTGACAGGGAAGAATAAGTGTAGTAGAAAAGCAGGACAATAAAAAAATCAAGACTCTTGGCAGACATCTAAATATGGTACTGATGAGAAAAAAATTATTGCAACGATACGTGTTTTGTGGGGGTTTCTTCCTATGGACGTCACAGGTGTTAATGGCTTGGTTATTTCATAGCTCATAAAGATGAAAAATGGCCTAAGATAGGTATCACACTGCATGTTTCTTCCTAAAGACACTCAGGCAACTCATCCCTGTGTGTAATTGCTGGTTTAACATAGATCCCACCATATGTTTGCTTCTTCACATGGCTGTGATGTTTAGGTTCTGAAACAATGTCAGAGGCCTAAAAACACGGTGAAGGATGCTGACAAAATAACCAGAATGAGTGGGAAGAGAGGGGTGACAGAAATATTCAAATCAAAAGGTGCCAAAATCTGTGTCTGAGAGGAGAAGAGAGGAATGTGTGGGTTTGGATGCCTTTGGAGCGTGCGTTTGTACCTGTGGTTGATGTGGCAGTGGGTTTTAAAAAAGGGTCCTCATCCATATAAGAGGGTTGGAATCAGCAAATGTGTGGGAGTGATGCAAGTGGGATGTTGTAGTAATACAAAAGAAAAACGTTGGTGTGCAGAAATGCTGGAAAAGTAGTAAGGGATTGGGGAGAGGAGGAGGGACTGGTACTTTGCTGAAGGTGCTTTTAGGTAGTTATTAAGTACTCTCTGTATGAAACCAGTGAACTGTTTTGCAACTTCTTGTTTGCTTAAGAGAACAGTATTTCATATACTGGGTGCTTATGAGTGTATATGGTTTTGAGAACTTGCATTGTTAAGACGTGGGAAAATGAAGCAGGTGAACGTAAAGCAATGAGAGGACCTGGTATGGAAAGGAAAAGAAACTAGCTAAGTTTTGGAAGTGGTGACTTTGCTGTGCTCTCTCTGTGAAGTCCTGTGCGTGCCTGTAGAGCTACAGAGAGGGATAGAAAGGCATGAGCACTCCGCTGAGGAGACATGCTGAGAAAAGACTTCCTCCATCCTTATTATCATCTTACAAGTTCGTAACAGTCTTTTAACTGAGGTGTTAGGTGGTTTTAGTGATTTGTTGTAGCTAAGAAATTGGTGACAGTAGTACAGCCTTCAGTGCCTATGTGGCACAAATCATCAGGTTGTTTGGTATCCTGGCCTTCAGTCTGGTTTTCTTGCTCCAAAACAGTTCACACCACTCTGCAAGAGACAGTTTATTGCTTTTTCTCCATCTAATGCTGCCTCATGCTAAATAAGCTGCATAGTAAGTCATTATCTTTCTAGTTAATGTGATGTTATAGTATGTAGTTAATAGTTGGAAATACTTAGGTTTTAGTAATGAAAAAATATAGAGCCTAATGGAGTTACAGTTTATGGCTTTGAGTAGAATGCCGTGACAAAGACAAACTTTGGGCAGGAGAGATGTTTGGGTTGCAGCTCTGTTACCTTGAGATCTCAGAGAGCAGTAGGCATGTGGATTTGAAGGGTTGCATAACACCACAGGCACAGCCAGCTCTGCTTGAAAAAAGCAACCGGATAAACAACAGTTGATAGGAAGCATCATTAATATTCAGGAGCAGCACAGTATGTTTTATTTGCATTTCCAGATATGATGGGTTAGACTTCATGGCAAATCTTTATACAAAGTGCCATTGTGGCTCCCATGGTCGAGTTTGTGCAGTACCAACACAAAACAAGAGTACGGTGACATTTGTAACACCCAGGGACTTTCTGTTCCACTCCTCGTTCGGTGGCTTTGTGACAGCGTTTGGACTCTGCTGCTCTCTGATGGTGCACGTGGACTGCAGGAGCTGTTGCAGTGCTATTGACAGCGTGCTGACACTGTCAGGCTGGCAAGGAGGTCTCTGAAAATTGCAGTAGAGTACTCTTGTATGTATGATTTTAGCAGCATAATTTTAAATTATTAGTCCTGTCAATTGGAGAAAGGTCTCAGGATTTCTCTTCTATTGCTGTTATGAGGAGTTTGAGCCTTTTGATCTGTTGTCTGACAGCTCAGTGAAGTACAAAGGATACTGCATGGAGAAAATCTAAGAGCTGCCTGCCTGGCCCTCTTTTATAAATGACAGTTCAAGACAAGCGTTGTGCTGGATTTGGCAGAGTATCTTTGCAGCTTAAGGACCTGAATGCTGTAGTGCACAACAGCTTTAATGCTCTGGGGGGGAGCTGGGTATTTGGGCAAATACAGCTTTCTTATTTAACTGTAAATCAAAGATAAAATCTATAGATTAACTGTAAAACCTAGTTACCAGACTATTTTATTTACTTTGTGGTTATAAGAAGGTTCAGACTGGGAGGGATGTCAGGAGTTTATCAAGTCCAGAAGTTCTCCACAGGCTGCATTGAGGGTGATCGCAGGGAATGTTTTTGACTGTTCTGTGTAGGTAGTGCCTGTCACACCTCACACCCTCCACAGCCAGCACAGTGTCTGTAGGAGTGTTCTTCATCTTCTAGATGTGTTCTAATGAAAAATTTCTACTAATAAGGGAATGTCCTCAAATAGATTAACACTAGAGGATTGTAAGTCTGGGATGATTTTTTTTTTTCCCCTTTCAGATGCTGGTTACTGTTAAGATGTTCAGAGAGGACAGATGGTATTTTGTAATACCTTGCAGTTACTGGCATTCTGAACAAGGTGGACAGCATTTGTCTCATTGTTTGCACTGACAAGCGTGTATTATTTTCACTTAATCATTTTACTGAATGCAGTTATTTCCCCCCTCCCTCCCCCCTTGAATTCCCTGTATTTTCTGAATGCCAAAAGTACTTTAAACTAATCCAACCACTGAGAATCTAGCTTCTGAAATAACCTTGATGTTCTGGAGTACAATTCCCCTCCTGTTATTTGTCAATGAAGCCTCTTCCCCATTTGTGGCTGAAACTAACAAACTGCTTGTTGTTTTATGCTAGAAAAATAAATGCATATTTTCTCAGAAGAGTTCCTGTGCCTCAGACTGGTTGGTTAATACCTTCTGAGTTATCACTGGGGGATCAGCGAGGTGCGTGTTGGAGCAGCCCAAAGGTTGCATTGCTTTGCTGGAGTAGTTTGAGAGCTGGAGGTCAAGGACGCCTCTCCTGTAACAGCACAGGAGAAAATGTGGCCCTCTTTTTGCTAGAGATATTCTTTGATAGCTGGACTAGTGCTCCCATGTGTTTGGGTCTTTTAACCTTATTTTCTCTTTGTATTCTGTGGCTGCTGAGGGCTGATCCATTTGCAGCACAGTGTGTTCCAAAGCGTGCAGAACCTGGCCCTGTCTTCAGCCAGCTGTCTGCTCCAAATGGAGACATCCGCTGTGTCCTGTGTGTAACTCGTCTTACCTCATGAAAATTAAACTCTAAATCTAAGAATTGCAAACAAAGAAATAATCAAAACAGTCCTGACACTGATTCTTTGAAATACTGATTTAAAAATGGGAAGATTGCTGTTGTCTGATGAGCTGCCTCGCTCTGAGGCTTGGATATTTGGCCTGGATCTTGTCCCATCCTCTTTTCTTTTTTTTTTCCTATCCCTGAGCTTTTTAAGCAGCAAATTTTTGTTGTGCCAAATTTCCATTTATCACTCAATAATAGGACTATTTAATTTACTGTATGATATTTCTGCATGAATGTGGTCCTGCTCCTTTAATAACTTCTGTCTGTTTATGGTTTTTATATGACTAAGGGAGAAGAGGGAGAAAAATAGAATTTTGTTGACAATGAGCAAAAACTATTTGTGTTCTGGTCAATAGGGAGTATCTGATGGGATGAGTGAGAGGCTCTGTTCACTGCTAAGAGATTGTTTCTGTACTCTCAGTGGAAGGTAAAATTTGTAATCTAAGGCAAGTAAATATGTGCTGGATCTAGTAACATTCAACATGTGTTTTGAATATCACTGGTATTTGTTTTTCTAGTTTTAAATGGGTTGGTTGACTTCATTAAAACTGGCATTTGCTTTCCCCTGGGATGGAGAGACAGAAGTTATAAAAGAAAAATGTAACACTGTGTTTAAATTTCATTAAAAGCATCATGACTTGTGACTTTCACTGGTTATCTGCTCTTGCTTTTTCTTGACTGTATTGTGATGTGCTCAGTAGTTTTGACTGTTTTTGTAGTTATATCACCAGGAAAAAGTTTACCTCTCAAAAAAGATCCTTCAATTTCTAGCACAAAATCTGTTTGTTAAGCAAGCAGGTAAGAACTGCAGCAAAATAGATGTGACAAAGTGTCTCTGTAAATGCAAGGTCATATCTTCTAGCAAAACACAGGTGACATATTTGCAGCTAGACTTTTTTTAATAAAAACTTCTTTTCACCTGCTGTTGAGAAAACCACTTAGCGTTAGTACAGACCATGGTAGAAAAGATAGAAAGTGGGACTGAGAACTACACTGTGATTTAAAAAACAAACCTCTGCAATTCCTTGGCCTCCCACATGCAGTGACTTAAGAGGATTTTTTTTTCCCTTGTTTACTTTGAGTAAAAATAAGTCTGGGAAAGGAGAACTTTCCTGTAAATGGGAAGGAGAGATAATGATGTAGACAAAAGGCAACCTGTTTGTTTTTGTCCTGAAATGTTTTACTAGAGGAAGAGGTTTTATATGGCTTGTCCCCTAAAATAAGTTGTCATCTGTTGTTGTATTGTGTTACTCCTTTGCACGTTTTTGTGCTACTTTGTGTGGCTCTGCACACTTTTGTAGATATTTACATTTCTGTTTGGAAACAGAATTGCAGCAAAATGGAAAGGAGGCTTAAGATTTAGCAAGCTTTAAGGATAACTGGTCTGTACACATGTCTGAAAGCAGGGCATTAAACTGACACTTAAATCATAAATCATGTTTGAAATGGAATTAGAACTAAAAGTGCTATTGGGTGGATGCAGTAGACTCAAAACTGTAATGTTTTACAGAGCAGGCTTTCTCAAAGCATGTTAAAAGGAAGAGCTAGACAGTTCCAGCTAGGAACTAAATTCTCTTCCTGTGAAATTTGTTGAGCAGCCACTGTCAGCGATTGTCAGTGTAATTTTGGCACACATTTTGAAAAAGCCTTAAGATTTATTATTTAATGGTGATTTTGGGGGAAGATGCTTTAGGAAAGAGTTTGTTGGGTTTTTTCTGTGCTGAAAGAAGATATGAATTGGACTCACAGTGCAGGAGCTGATTGGCATAAATAACTACTCTTTACTAGAACAAATCCAAATATTGAAAACAAGGGTTTTCAGTAATGGCTGTATGAGTTGTCCAGAACAGAAGCCCTTCATGCTTTTGTAAAATACTTTTATAAATGATTCTTCAGAGGGTAAACAGCATTTCATTGTAAGATAATAATATATGTAGTATACTGGTGCATGAAGGAATATGTGTTTCCTCTGTATTTTTCCTGTCATGGACTTTAGAAATGTCATTTTCTATGGTGAAATTGCTATCTACAAAATTTGAGCTGCTTTCTAGTCTTAGGGGAAAGTTTGTAGCCTGTCATCAATTTGAATGCTTTATTTAATACTGAAAATCTGCTATAAGCCTATTTAACAAATGCAGGGAATGTACATAAAGGATGCACTCGGGGGGTTCTTTTTCTGAGATCCTATGGTCATTAGAGGTATGTGAAGGATTTGTGTGTTAAATGTTTCATTTCTTGCATTGGTTCTGTATTTCTTAGTGTGGCCTGTTTAGTAGCTGCTATTTCTGTGATTGATTATTGCAGAATTGTGGCACTTTCCATGTTCAGTGTAGTTTATATAGTTTGAGAAGTCTTCTGAAAAGGTAACTTGTGATTTTTGAGCTCTCAATTCTTATCAAATGTGATACCCTGTAGTTGTCTCCTGATGGGTGTCTGAAGTCACCCTTCAGCTTGAAAAATTTTGCCTACTCTCCTTTTGTACATGCCTGACAGGAAGATGATATTGCAGATAAAGAAAACTAATTGCTGAAGCCCACAGAGGAAAACTTTTAGTTCTGAAATTAGAACTGTGTAGTTGGAACTGCAAAGGCATCTTCATTTCCATGTTAGAGCAGTGGGCTGCTTTGGGAGCATGTGGCAAAGGACCACATTTTGGACTACAGACACTGTCGAGCCTCAGTGGCTCTTCAACTTCTTGGACTTTACATAAAGCGTTTTTTTCAAAGAAAAGAAAAGATTTGGAGTGCAGTGACTGGCCTTGAAAAGTAACTTGGGAGCCACTAGCCCTGCCTTTGGGATTGAGGCTTGCTTCTTAGAACCTGAATGTTAACTAAGTTTCTCCCTTCATTGGAGCTGAAGGCACGTTTATTGTAGAGTCTCTTTTCTTCCAAAAAGCATCTGAGCAAAAGTTATTGATGATCTGTGTATTTGACAGGGAGCATCCTAAAAGAAAGGGCAAGGAATGTATTACAGGTATTTGCTTGTGTGAGTACATTGAGGCAAGAGGATAAACCCCATCCAACCTGGCCTGGAGCACTTCAGGAATGGAGCAGCCACAGCTTCTCTGGGCAACCTGTGCCAGGGCCTCTGCACCCTCACAAGGAAGAATTTCTTCCTTATATCTAATCCAAATCTGCCCCCTCTCAGTTTAAAGCCATTCCCCTTTGTCATATCACTACATGAACTTGTCAACAGTCCTTCCTTGGCTTTCTGATAGGAGCTCTTTGGGTACTGGAGTAATAATCCCATAGGAAAAAAGTGAACCTTGGCATTCTGTTGAAGACAGTCATGAAAGAGCAGCTGTTACAAGGTTTATATTATCATATTATCATATGAAGTCCAAAATGGATTATGCTTTATAAATACTGTGATTCGGATTGTAGGGGAGGATAAGAAAGCCATTTCCTACATAGATGCAAGATGGACTATTTTTGAATTAACCAATTTACCTGAATCTCTGTTCAAGTCCTTTGCTGCTAACAAGAACTGGACATGCCATAGCAGCCTTTGAGAGTGCTGTGTTACAAAGCTTAACTTGCCTGTTCAGCTCATTTTTCCTTTCTGATTTTATTGATGTTACAAGACCAGTGTGTTTGGCATTGGTGACCTGAGTGGAGAAGCTGCTGTGGGGCACTATGTTAGCAGTGAATGAGGCCAGCTTACCTTATTTGATGTGTTTGCAGACGATAGGTGATTTTAAAAAGTTTTAAATAGGGATTTTTCCAAGATATTTTTGGTGAACATCTCGACAAAATAGTATGTAAAGTAAGAACAACTTGAGCTCTTTGTGAGCAGGACTTTGTGGTAAACACTTGTACAACTTTTCTTAATGCGGTAGTAGGCGTATTTTAACTTTGTAAAAGGAATTATTATTGCCTCATGATTTCGCAGGCCTTGTTGCCTAGAGGGTGTGTTCTCACAGAATGATGTAATCTGGTTCTAGGTCTTTTAGGAGGTCACAACGTGATTTATTATCAGGTATTTTGAACAGCTGTAGAAATGGTAAGAGGGAAGAGGAAGTTGTATGAACAGTGCATGACTTTTAGGAGTTTTATTTCTTTACTGCAGTGATATATAAAGGGGAGGTACAAATTGCACGGCACTGTGTACACATCAGGGTGCTTCAGCTGATTCACTATTTTAGTTGTTAGAGCAGTGTTTAAAATTGTTGTGAGAGGCTGTTTCTTTCTTCATGCTAACCTTTGATAAGGCAAATTCGGTTTGACTACTGCCCAGTTACATGACTGAAAGAGTTATTGGCTGACTGTATGGAATACAAATTTACACAGACTTCTGAAAATGGGAAAGGAGTGTGAATAGATCATCTTATCTGACAGAGGGAAAAGTATTCTGTGTATATTCAGAAGAAAATCCAAAGCAAGAAAATCCATTCCCTTAAAACACTTTTAATCAAAATATATCTTGACAGCAGTGTAATAGCAGACTTTTGGGCTGTCTGCCAGGAAATGTGGTGTTCTGATTCTGCAGTCACGATCAGTCAAGTCACTTCCCTAGGAGAAAGGGTTTCTGAGACCAAGTTTTCTTCTGGTTTTCAGCTTTACTAAGTAGTTAGTGATATTCAGAAAGGTTTTGAGAGAACTGCTGCTTTTGTCTGTTGTGTTCAGTGAGGGTTTTGAAAGGAGGAAGAGGCTCTGAAACGAGATTTCCTTCTTCCAAACCCCTTTCACTTTTCAGTGGTCACATAGCAGAAGTTCATTCAGCAAATAAAAGTTTGGCTTTTCTTCCCCCTCTGTAAAAGCTGTGAGTAATGAATAAGAAACTCTGGGAGATTATATTAAAGTATACTAAGTTTATGCAAGTCGTAAGCAGAAACCTCCTGTCAGATGATTTGTGATTATCAATGCACATATTGCAAAGCTGGATCACGACATGGATGTGTTGTCTGCTGGTGTCGTGTCAGTAACCCAAGAGTCAAGAGTCTTGCAGTAGATGTGTATGTTACAGCAACAAGTTGAGTACAGAAGCACTTTTTTCTTCCTTTGCACTTGCAGGTTTTTGGTTGGTTGGTTTTTTTTTGTTTGTTTTGGGGGTTTTTTTTTGGTTTGGTTTTTTTTTTTTTTTTTTTTTTTTGTAGTGCTGCTCCTCATTTGCTTCCTGTGTGTTTGCCTAGTTCGTTATATGTGTTATTAAGGCTTCCTCAGCAGCAGTGTAAAACTCCTCTTTCATGGGGAAACTTTTTATTATATGGCCAGACAACTGGCATGACATATTAAAAAAACTGGGAAAAAAAAAGCCCCAAGACAAAACCAAAAACACAAACCGAAGTGAGAAAATGGATGGATTAGTTTTCCTTACCTGATGACCCTTGGGCAGTTCTCCACGTCCGGTGGTTGAGATGCAGACAAAATGTAGGAAAGAGTTGTTTCGGGGTGGCTGTTGAATCCCATGGCTTTCATGAAATAAATTGCATAAAATTACAGTCAAATATTTCCCCTCAATTCCCTGGGGTATGTTTTCTGTGCTGTTTTAAAAGGGCTTGATTTACTGCACTGAGAATATCTTTGTCTAACTTTTGAAACAGTAATGAAATCACTGCTGAGGAAGTGTCGTAAATATTACTTAGACTTTGCTTGGAGTCATTCAAATTGATAAGAAATGAAAACTATGAATCACTTCATTTTCTTTTTTTAAAGGTTATTATCATTTGTGCTTTATAAATCAGCTTGACTAGAGTATCTGTGTACGGTATATGTGGAATGCTTTTAGGCTGCTTTCAAAACCAAAGTATTAAGTTCATCTGCGTGCAGAACTTCTGCTGGGGAAATGTGTATCAAAGATTAAATGAGAGCTGTGTTCCAAGGGTAGATAACGCCTGGTTTGTGTTGATAAATCATCTGAAGGACTGAACTTTTAGCCTATAAATCTAGATTTAATTTGCAACATGAAGGTGAGAAAATCAGGTCACTTCATCTTATGGTCAAATTTTATTTAAAGGTGATTCATGTAATACATATGCCTGTAATATACCTGGTCAAGAAGCCTTAAATACCAGGTCTTGTAACATATTTAGAATTATTTGTTATGAAGTCGTGATCTGTGCACTTGGGTAGAAATCACTTGATTAGATAACCACAGGAAAACTGACTTTTTTTTTGAAAGAGATTGGTGACAACTTAATCATTTTGCAAGACTCTAATTTAGGGTTTCTCTGCTCATGCTGTTTAGCTGCAGAAATCCTTTGACAAGGGCATGTTACCCTACTTTTGCAGCTGAGTTGGAGAATGACGTTAGAAAGAGAACTGTCTATTAAGTGAAATTAGGAAACAGAGTGCTTTCTGCACCACTTTGCACAGAGTTACTGTGGAAAATCCTTGCTGGGCAGAAATTTGGACTATGAATCAGTTTAGTGTCAGGAGCAGGCTCTGTGACCATCCCCATAGTTAGAGAAGAGTTAAAATAATTTCAGCTCTTGAACAATGAGGTTCAATGCTTGTGCAGAATTTTCCTTGGAGAGATGTGTAATTAAAATTTCTCTGAAAGATCTGCTTGGTTGTGGTCTCATCAGGTAATTATGAAGTGGCAGAGTTGTTGGCTAATTTCAAGTGATTTTTTGTAGTTATAGGCGTCCAGATGAGGAAATTTAGGTTTTGTTCCCAGCTCTGACACTCGCTTCCTGCTGTGACCTCAGTCAAGTCACTGAGGTTGTCAGGGATGTGTCCTTTTCCAGCCACAGCTCTGACATCTGAGGGGTTTTTGTCCCCAGCCTGCCTTGCATGTACGTTGTGATCTGCTGACTGCACACCTTCTGTGCCTTCTCTGTGGCAAATGTCAACAAAACAGAATTAAATCTCTACAGACTGCAAATTTAAGCTGTTTTAGCTCTGCAACTGCACCTTAAACTTGTATGGCCTGAGAGTCTGATTTATTTGGAAAATAAAGTTCGTGCCTTTAATCATCTGAGCCTGCTTCAGCAGAGGTATTCATTCTGATAAAAGTGCTTGTGCAGTGAGACTGGAGTTGTACAGAGGTCTTTTCTCTTAATCATAAAATGTCATCAAACTCATCAACCTTCGGGTGCTCAGATGGTGGCCTAAAAAGGGCATATAAAAAATTCAGTGATATCCTAGTCACTCAGTAATCTTTGATTTATCTTTTAATAGCATTCAGCAAGTGGCATGCAGGTTAGCATTTATCACTGTCAGAAAGAAGACTGCAACTTGTTTTCTTTGCTCTTTGTGTTTTTTTCCTTGCTTTACATCTGTTCGATTTAGAGTGGAATTTTTTCAGGCTGTAGAGTCTGACTTTCCAAAGTGAGGATGTCTGGCATTTTGTGAGTGCTAGACATTTTCTGAGATGTAGAAGAGAACTGCGTACGAAGTCTTGCTAATTAGATGACTTTTTTCCTAGCTTGCAAAACACAATTATTTGTGGCATCTTCTGGATTGATTTAGAAATACTGTGTTACTACTGTCAAATATCCAAAATGCTTCTGCTACAAATGCTCTTCTCTTTAAATTTTGTGTCAGCAGTTAATAGGTACATTTTCTTTCATCTTCCTTTCATGCTTATATTTCTTGCCTTAAAGCTGTGAACAGTTCCTTGCATTTTGCTTTTGGTATTTTGTGTATTTTTTTTCTATCCTTTCCCCTATCTACTTTTTGTCTCCCTGCTTCACTCTTATCTTTAAACAAGTTTTCACCCTGGAGCATGTGACTAGCAGCCTTCCACTGCTTGTCATCTAAAGTTTATTCTCCTTCAAATATCTTTGAAAAATCCCCCTTCCTTTCTTTCTCCCTTCATTATTCTGGACCTCTTCCTTTCTAAAGCAGAATGGTTCTCTAGTAATGATGCCAAACACATTTGTATGTTTGAGAGGGTTTTTTAATTATTCCTTTACTTTAAAATGACATCATCCTGAATGTGAGCATACCTAATGACCTGCATTAGAGATATTAATGGATTAAAAAAAATAATGTTTGGTTATACCAACCATTTTTTATGTTGGTCATTGTGCTCACTGTTCATGGTCTGTAGTTAACTTGTACAGAGGTATCTTCTTCTGTGAGGTGTCACTTTTTATTTGACATGGATAAAGCTCTGAGCCTCCTTCACAAGTGGAACAACACAACTGCAAATGCAGTTTCCTCGCCAGCAGTAGTGGAATTGATTATGCCCTTTCTAGCAAAGGACCCCACCACTTGTCCTTGCACTTGGCATCAAAGAGCAAGGAGATTGTGTAAACTCTGAAAGTTGGTTCTAAGATTAGGAATGTGTGTGATGCTGATGCTGGAATTCACCACTTTGCAAACAGTCATTGATTCCCGATCAAACAACAGTTCCAAATTTAATTTCACTGGTTTATTTCATGTCTAAAAGCTTTTTGCCTTTTTCTTTAGTAGTTTTCTTTGCCTGTTACCTGAATTGTTCTGTTTGGTTGTCTTCTGCCATCACCTGCTTCTCCGGCTCAGAACATTATTGCTAGGAAGGGTTCTGGTGAGTCATGTAGCCCCAGGAAAGGCTCAATTAAAGAGAGACTTGAATGACCTAGATATAAGCCCTTGTGTTACAGACATTGCAACCTTTCCTAGTGACTTATTTTGGTGTTCAGTTATTCCTTTCCACGACAAAGGAATCTGTTTGCTTTCCAATACCCAGACATGAGTTTTCTTACCTGCAGCTTAAGCCTGCTTACTTCTGTTCTTCTTTGGCTTTCAAAGCACCCATTTTCTCAGTGGAACAGTCTCCTGTGTATCAGGAGATTTACTTGGGTATCCCAAGTTTCCTCTCCTCCAGGCTAAATGACTCTAATTTGTTTGCTCTTTGCTTTTTAGATTGTTCAGCCTTGCGTTACATGTCATGTTTTCAGGATCTCTTGGGGCTCACGTTGCACTCCTCTGGGTGCTGTCCAGTAGGTTCACAGTGCTTCAGCTGTGGCTCCCACTCCTCCTCCAGCCTCCCCTGCATTCAAGGCCTTTTTCTCAGTGGGATGATGTGGGTGACTCATGTCTAGCCTGTGATCTGTTATAGCCTTTGACATTTTTCTTCAAAATTCCTTTATGGGCTTTTATTCTCTTTTTCTGGATGCAGTTTCTTTGTGCTGGATCTTTATGTTCTGTGCATCTGGTTGGTCAAGAATTTTCTCTTATTTTGTGTTCTTGCAGTCCCAGGGTGGTGTCATCTGCAGGTTTAATACTTATGTTCTACTTCCTCTTGAAGAAGCAGATGATGAAAACATTGACCATTAGACCTGAAACAGGGCTTTGATTTCCAGGCACCTCACTCAGATCATCTGTTTTGGCAGGAAATGATTGATAAGTTTAGGTTTTGTTTTTGGGTTTTTTTCTGCATTTTTTTTTCTCCCATGAGTTTGCTTTCACTGTTGCACCATTCCTGTATGAATTGGTGGTAATGGCAGGAAATCACATTTGAAGTGAGACAAAATGTTAGTTCTTGGAGACAGAACTTGTTTGGAAAAATACTGCTGTCTGGCCAGATGCATGTGCTTTTGGCTTTTCTCTGGTGAGAATCTTTTCAAAATCCAGTTACCACAGCATACCAGTATAACTTGTAGATTTTGACCTTTTCTCAGTAATCTGTTTTATTATTACTCAGTATCTGTTTATTTACTGTGAGCATGGCTGTGAGGTTTTATAAATTACTTAATGTTTTCATCTCCATTTCTGTTTCTTCCTTTTTTGCAGGGCTTCAAGTTTGCATGGTAGCAAGTGTTCTCTGTCCATGAGACTGGGCTTTTTTCTTCATTTTTTCAGAATGAGTACACAACCTCTAAATTGAGATTTTGGGGTTTTTTTTCCCACAGTTTTTTGAAAATTGTCTGGACAGCAAACTGCAATTTTATACAGTAATTTTCTTTAGCCTTTGGAAACTGCTGCTTGATATCTGAATGTCCTTTTCCACAGGTTTTTACAGAACAGCAGTTAATAAAATCGATTTCATGATTACCTCTTTTTTTACTTTATGTTCTAGGGTTTTGACCCACCGCATCAAAGCGACACAAGAACTATTTATATAGCAAACCGTTTTCCCCAGCATGGCCATTATGTTCCTCAGAAGTTTGCGGACAACAGAATCATATCATCCAAGGTAAGGAATCAATTTGTCATGGCAAAACCACTTGGTATGTTACTTGAGAAGTTGTGTGGTGGATGTGCATGTCTGTATTATGTCTAGGGGTGCATATAAGTATTCAAAATGAAACAAACTCTGAACTGTTTTGAGGGAAAAGCTGGGTTGCTTCATGTGTAGTTTGTCTCATTCTCTCACCCTTCTTTCCTCAAAACTCAAGCACAGAGCAATTAAGCAAATTGCTCAGGCTTTCTGAAGAGAAATAGTTTTTCAACCAGTGTTGCCTAAACTACTTAAAAGGCAGGATGAAGCTGGTTATGAGGATTTTTTAAATAGCCAAATTGAAAGCCAGTACTCTGCATAAAATAAATCAGCAGTGGACTGCAGTTGCGGATTCCCTCCCGGTGTGTCCTTGGATTGAAATCAATAGAGCTGGTGGTGGGGATGTGCCTCGTCGCTGTAGTGGTGGAGGCAATGTTACAGCTGCAGGAATTAATTTCTTTCCTCCTACCCAGGACACAAGCAGCCAAATGACTCCAGCTGCCCCTGTCCCAGTTGGAGGAAAACATTTTAAACTTGGCCTGTGGAGGAAATGCAGTTGCTACCCCTGCTTCCCTGCTAGCTGTACTTAAAACAGAAGGAATAAAAAAAAATGAACAAAAATTGGATACAGCAGTTCTGTGTGGGAGAAGAGCAAGGTCCGGGGGAGGGGACCAGGGGAATGAGAAGATTTAGGTTAAGAGAGTTCAATGGAAGCAGAACTGAATTTCACTGAAAAATTGTGCATTGTGTTGTAATTATTTGTTTTCTCTCCTTTTTTTCCCCTTCAGTATACAGTGTGGAATTTTGTTCCAAAAAACTTATTTGAGCAGTTCAGAAGAGTAGCCAACTTTTATTTTCTCATTATATTTTTGGTTCAGGTAAGTTGAATTACACAATAATTGCAATTTTTTTGTAAATTCTGCCACTGATTTTTGTTCCATGAATGTAACTTCTCTACTTATATATTGTGTCTATAAAAAGAACACGTTTCCAGTTTCTCTAGGAAAAGAACATAACTTTAAAAATAATTTTGTCCAAATTTAAGTGTTACCCTTAGGTTTTATCTTCATGAATGCTAATGTATTTAAGTGTGCAGCTTCAAAGTCCATTGCACAGTCAGCACAGGGATTCAATTGTCTGCCTCAAATACAACTTTAAATCTCTTAAGGGAGTAATGAAATTCCTGATATGCTTCCTGGTTTTGTGGGTGTTGGTGGTATTTGAATATTTGTATGTTTTCACTGTAGGTGGTTGTAAATCAGCAGACTCTTGTGACATAGTGCTAAGATCCTCAAATTCAATTTGTTCAGATGAAATGAACACGCAGATGTTACCGTTAAAATCAATAGTTTATCAGTTTTGAAGACCTCAGTCAGTGCTGTTATTGTTACGCTTTGTGTCAGAAGTATTGCTGTGGCTTTTGTAGCAGACCATATTTCTTTTAATTAAGAACATCCATGAGTAAATTAGGACAGTCTGTACATTTTCTGTGATCTCTGACTCTCCAGCTCTGTAATGTACCTGAAGTCTGTGGAGCTGTTGCAGGCTTAGTGGGTGAAGGATAAGTGGGAGAAGGGTTCAGAGGAGAGATAGTAACTTTTGGAAGATTAATTAATACCTGAGGCAGAGACAAGATTTTGGGGTACACAAACTTTTCTTTCATTATAAAATAGAATTATTTGAACATGTACAGCCCTCCACAGTGATTATCCAACATTTAGAGTGTGAATCTGAAAAAGATGGCTCCTCATTTGACAAAGAACAGGGGTAGTGAAGAGTTCATAAAACTTGTCTGTGGTTGTGTAAGGTGTCAGTATCAGAGCCAGGTCTGCAGCTTTTAATCCATTGCCTCCTGTGTCCCTTGATCTTGTTCTTTCACATTTAGAAGGACATTTCTCGGCTGAAAATTCCTATGCTGGACCAAAGTCATACAGTTCTAACTTAGGCTAACAAAATGTGTTGTCCATCACATTTTCCTAGTTAGGAATATTGACTGTGTCATTCCTGCTGCAATGTTTCAGGCTGTTTAACATATTGTAGCATGAAAAAGATGGGAACATGCTGAAGATGGAACATAAATGTTATTGAAGTAACCACAGACAGTGTGGCTTTTATTTCTTTTTAATGCAGATTTATCTCTTTATTTCAATGTTGTGTCACAGTTCTTTCAAAGTGTTGCCTTTCAGTAGTATCTAAATGTGACGTCCATGAACAAATAAGGATGTAAGGGCAGAAGTTCTGTTCTGAGTGTAATCCTGTTCTCTCAGTTTGTGTCAGTGGATGCCCTCACATGTATAGGAAGTGTCTTCTTGTCTGTGTGTCTGCGTTCTTGGGAACTGAGCAGCAGAAAAGTTGAAATAATTTTGTTCCTTTATTAGAATGGAATTCTGTTTTTATTCAAATCCCTTTTGGAAGTTCATTAATATCTAGTTTTCTTTTCTTTTTATGAAGCAAAGCTGCCATTTAAGGCTGACCACCATGGTAGTTCCCTATCCTATGAATCTTGTGTGGCCAAGATGCAGTGTCTGTCATTACCACCTTTTCCACTGGGGATGGCAGAGCTGGGGCAGGGTCTCATGGTGTGATTTCAACTTGCAGCACAGTCCAGTCCACGTTGTTCACCACACATGTGCATGCCCAAAACAAGGTGACAGACTGCATTTTGGTGACACAAGGTGTGTCATGGATGTGTGTCCAGCAGAGGACCATGGTGAAACAGAGGTCCTGGTGAAACATGACAATTCTACCAGCACAAAACCTGCTTCATTTTTATATATGAGCCTCTCTTGAGAAAGGAGAGAGTATAAATAGAGTATATCTATACTGCCTGTAGTGTATAATATGCCTATAGTATAGGTAGAAATGCCATGATTAACCCTTTCCAGCCAAAAATCAGATGCTTTTGGTCGGGGTTTTCTTGGTCAAAATGCTGCCAAGCTGAAATTGTAGTGCTACAGTTAAAGAACAGACAGTATTGCAGTCTAGGGTTTATTTTTGTTGTGTGCTATAAATTGTCTGTTTCAGTGAAAAAAACCCCAAAAACCTCATGTGTGCATTGTAAAGTGGCATTATCTGTTTTCTCTGTGAGGTTCTTCCCCCACAGTAGAGTAAACTTCATGTATGACTTTCTTTCTTCTTTAATGATTCCCAAAGCAATGCCATAAGTCTCAGGTAAAGTGGTGTCTGTGGTTTTGAGTAGTTCTTGTGTATCTTTTCTTTACAGCACTTGACCATGTTGATTTTTTTCTGCAGCAAAGGAGAGCCACTATCATCCCCCACATACAGAACCTTAGTGTGTACACTGCACTTTTGGCATGCCAACAATAATTGTTGCACAAATTGTAAAAATTGCATGTTAACTTGGGGCAGCCATAAAGCTGCAGCCTAAAAAAGGTGTTCTCTAGTATCTAAACCATTGGAAATTACTATTCTTGATTTATTTTCACTTCTAAAATGGATGATATTATACTCTACATTGCTGGTAAGCAGTAGATTGTATAGAGTGTTGAAACAGCTTCATGAAATACAGATTTCCTTCTTTTGTAATATGCTTTTGAATTCATTTTTGTAGGATGAAGTTATACCTTCCTTTTAGTACTGACCCTTAAAAAAGGACACATGCTTTACGAATGTGACTAAGGC
This sequence comes from Bombycilla garrulus, assembly GCA_013400315.1. Taxonomy (NCBI): domain Eukaryota; kingdom Metazoa; phylum Chordata; class Aves; order Passeriformes; family Bombycillidae; genus Bombycilla; species Bombycilla garrulus. The sequence goes on along the minus strand of VXBU01001145.1, from coordinate 692,080 downwards.
TGCTCTATGCCCTAAAACATTTGTTTGCATCATTACTGATGTGTTATTTAGTTGTCAGAAACTGAGTTTTGCTTGAGAAATTCTGCAGAAAATGCAGTAAACATAATCACAGGTTATAATAAAGAATTTGGAAAACAGTCATCTCACTTAATTTGTTTTTTTGGGGTTTTTCTGAAAGTACAATTGTAAAAATATAATTTGGACTAATTTTCGTATTTTCTTTTCTTTTAGCTCATGATCGATACCCCTACCAGTCCTATTACCAGTGGATTGCCATTATTTTTTGTCATAACTGTGACAGCCATAAAACAGGTAAAGGGGAAAAATCTTGTGGCATGAAATCCTACTGAAGTAAAGTTGCTTAACAGAGCCTGACGTAACGATAGTGCTTAGATGCTAAAAATACATAAAGATAGTGTAATTTTTAGAAATTTTGGATTTAATGTTTCTAGTTAGATGCTTGAGCTTCAGCATTTGGTTGGTTGTCAAGCACTCAGTGACTCACTGCAGTACCCTAAAATGGACAGTGGATGACTGTCAGGCAGCATTTTTGTCTAAACATTGCGTGTCACTTGTTATCAGACCTTTTCTGAAAGCTCCTCACTTATTCCTTTGGCACACCTCTCTGCCTGTTAGAACCAGTCCTGCCACATCACACCCTGAGAAAGGAGCTCGGGTAGATGAAGCAGTGGTGCAGGCTGTGTTTGTCATTAGTTAAAAGGCAAATTTTGCCCCAAGGGGTATGTTTTATGGTGTAAAATGTGTATTAACTGTGATCCTGTAGCAGCTAAAAGCTTTGGTTTTGAAAGCTCCTGGTCTTCATCAGTTGCATAAAACATTTTGGAGTGTTTCTCAGCACTTGAAATAAGAAGAATCTTCTGAGTTTAATAGAAATCTTGTTCAAGCACCATATTACGTCCTCTGAGACCTACAGCCTCTGGAATCAGAATGTAAAAATAAATGAAAATAAAAAGAAAGGAAAAAAAAGTCTTCTGTTTTCTTTATGCCCTTAAAGCAAGAGGAGAAAGAAGCAAGCTCATAAATAAAGAAGTGATGTGGATAAAAATTATGATCTCTTCTGCAGGGAGGTAATTTTCAGGAACTGTCCTCTTCAAGGGGTTTGACAGTGCTGTCGGGAATAGATGCAGCCTTGCAACTGAAAAATAAGCAGGAGACTGTTTCAGAGCTGTAACCAGAATTTCAATTTGCCTTCTGTGCCAGAAAGACCCAAAGCCACCCAGAAATAGGGCAAAAGTAAAAATAGTTCTAGCTTTCAAGCAGATAGAAAGGTGTTTGGGACAAAGTGGTTTTTAATGCTGGAGTAATGTTTGGACTAATATTTCATCTTGTTGCTGTGCAATTTGGATATGTAGAATGCCCTAATCCTATTCAATTGCAGTTGTTACCATCACCCCCCAAAAAAAACCTCACCTGTTCAAAAGCTATAATCATAAGTAGGCAATGGATAATAAAACTGTGTGAACTAAAAGAGATTATGAAACAGAGTTATAAATATTAGATCACTTTTTCCAGAAAGAAGTTTGACTTCTTAAGTCTAAAATAGTCCAGAATAATCTTAACACCACCTTGCTTCCAGATGTCCAATCTTATATTGGGAAATTTAACTCTCTTATCATCAATTTCAAAGAACAGAGATTAGCTTCAAATCATTGATAACTTATGAGGCATCATGAGATTTTCTGGCTGTCTCGATATCTCTGCAAAGACTATTGGAACCACCTAAACTGATCTAATGGACTCTCACGTTTCTCCTACCTGCTGCAAAGGAGGCAAGCAATATTCACAGGCTGTTACCTTGAAGGGACAATGAATTGTGCTATTTCCAACAGGCTGCTCTCAGACAAGGGAGAAAGATAAATCTGTTGGAGTGCAGAGGGAAAAATCCCCAATATTGCCTCAAAATCAGTTCCCATTTTGTCTAAACCGGAAGTGTAAAAGGAAGCAGATTTTAAGGAAAGAACCCCCTTCTGAAAGCTGTGGGGCACTGATTCTGTACAAAGTTGCATCAGGATAAATGTTAAATTATCATTTAGTATTCTCCTAAAAGATGAAGGGGAAAGATAGAAACATTAATTGTATGAAGGTTTGAGAAGCTTAGCTGAATGGAAAAGGTCCCCGGCCTTCCAGAAGTCTGGTGAATATGGCATCTCTTGCAAACCTCAGAATTCAGCCTTGTTTTAATCTCAGCCAAGGAGACAGAACTTTTTCCACTTGGAAGTGTAATTGCGCCTAGGTCAGAAGAAGGACATACAAGACTGCAAAGTGATGCAGCTCATGCTGTGTCATTTTGTCTTTTTAGCCAGAGCACTTTCCTCCTTATGCCTCTAAAGATCTGTATGCAGTCCTCCAAGGAGTTCGAAGTTAGCAAATAAATAAAAACGAAACAAAAAGTTAAAAAAAACCCAAACCAAACTACTGTGTCATTTAGGTATTTCCCAAGGAACTTAAGGAAACAGTGCATTTTAATAAGTTCATAGGTGATAGAACACAGATGTTTATTTGACTGCCAAGTAAATGGTAAACAACTATTTTGCAGGTTTTGATTACCTATGGACCTAAACTGAGAATGAAAAACCTGGTAGTACAAAATGCAGATCTTTTTTCAATTATATTGATGCAGTTATTTAAGCAGGACTTAAGAATATAATCTAACTGAGGGATTTTAATCTTTAGTTTCTTTTCCTGCAAGTAGGCAACATTCCCTGTATTCCTCTTGCATCTTTCTTTTTCACTGTAGTTTTCCAGTGTTTTCAGAGGATAAGGACCTTTCAAAAATGCTGCAGTAGGTAAACTTGGGGGGAATTTGAACTGACCACGCTAAGTTGGCTCTTAAGAATTCCCTGGTGTGAGGTGTCACCCTTGTGTTGGAGGCAGGAGGTGTCAGGTGGAGAAACCGCTGAAATCTGTACTTTCTAAAGAAGGTAAATTTCAGTTCTTTGCCAAATGCCCACATTGCTCAGCTGTTCAGGTTTGTGAGACAAATGCCCCAAGGTTACTGGATGTTAGTTAAATCCTTGTTTTCTCCTGTCAGTCACCTTTTATAAGGAGCTGCAGGACTCTTGCTTTTTCATACTGCTTAGCAGAGATTCTTAAAAGAGTGCTACTTTGTGACTTGAGGATTTTGATGTCCCAGTATCTCTCTGTATGGCTGCTATTACTGCACGCTTCTCCCTTGATTTTGAAGCATTTGGCATATAAAGCTCTTTTCTTTTCCCCATTCCCCCTCTCATCTTTCTTTTCAAACACACACAGTGCAGTTGTGCTGTCCGTATTCATTTGTACTATGAACATTGGGGATGTGTGATGGTAGAACTACAAAACTGCTTTTAACGTGTGAATTTCATCATATAACTTTTCCTACAAACTCCAGTGAACCACAAAACTCTCTAAACTGCATCTGCATTAGTACTGCTTGTACTATGACATTCATATAATGTTTGTAGGATGAGCTGGGAATCATGCCTGCTTTTCACACAGCTGCCTTCGTCTGTCTGCAGACTTCCAAGGAAATGTTTTTAACTCTTTCACAGTTCTTATACCTACAGGAAAGCATTTTAGGAAGTCTGTATTATTGCAGATTAGTTGCAGGAGTCTTGCCAGGTTGTAAGAGACAGTTGAACTTCGTGTGTGATTGATCAATTTCCCGTGCTTGCTAGTGGGGCTTTCCAAACAGTACCTAGACTTGAGGATCAGAGATTATTATGCTATTGTGATCTAATGTTGTTAGATTAAACAAGCGGTGGATTCAAACTTTAGGAAAATAGTAAGGGAATAGTATACTTGGATTCACAATCTTGAGTGTTTGCACGTAAGTGCATGGGATAAAGGGCGCCTAAACAAGGGTGAGGTATCAGGTAAAGGAAAGCTGCTTGGTTTATCAGTTGAAGGCTCAGTTGCTGGAGACTGCTCCATTAGGACTCAAAAAGAAAGAAAATCTTCTGTTATCTTCTCTTGCTGGGCAGAGCTGATGTGTCAACAGCATGTCACACAGAATTAAATCTTGAGATTTCGTGCATTGGCTATGGCAGTAACTAAGAAATGCTGTATGGTCTGACTTGAGAAAGTAATTTCAGTCTGATACTTCTTCTAAAAAAAAAAGGGATCCCACAAAGGAGCCTGAGGTCTGACTTTTCCCGGTTTTGTGGTGTATTAATCCATATAGATCAAAGATTTATTGAGTGCTTGGTCATCTGTTCTGCAGAAAATGTCACTGCCGGTTTGTTTAAAGAGAACATAGGAATGTTAAGTTTCTTCACCACTCTGCTACTTTATTTGCCTTTACATGTTTGTGTAAAGTGACAAAATTAAGAGGTTCACAGGTTCTTGAGTAACAGAGCAGAAACTCAAGAAATTAGTTACTGTATTCAGAAAATGCAGGAAGTAGTTTGAACACATTTGCTTAGTAGATTACATTTAGTGTATTTTTTTAGTTTTCTTGCTTAAAAACTAGATTTTTATGTGTTTTCCACAGGGCTATGAGGACTGGCTACGACATAAAGCAGACAATGAAGTCAATGGTGCTCCAGTTTATGTTGTTCGTAGTGGTGGCCTTGTGAAAACCAGATCTAAAAACATACGGGTAAAGGACAAATTGAAAATTGTGTTTCTATTACACAGCTAAAATTCTTGTTTTAGTACTAATCATTGTGGTTTGGTAACAATACTGGAATTAATGCTGCTCTTTAAACATCTTTGCATCTTTCTGATCTATGTTGACTTTTTTAGGTGGGGGACATTGTCAGAGTAGCCAAAGATGAGACTTTCCCTGTTGATCTGGTGCTCCTGTCATCTGACCGAGTGGATGGTTCTTGCCACGTTACCACTGCAAGTTTGGATGGAGAGACCAATCTTAAGGTCTGGGTCACTTCTGTGAAATAGAATGTAGTTCATTTGTGGTGCCATTTTTCATTCAGCCTGTTGAAATACCTGCCCTGCTGCCTGCTAGTCCTGCAGTAACCCGAAGGGCGCTGTTTTACAGACACACGTTGCAGTCCCAGAAACAGCAGTGCTGCAGTCTGTTGCCAACCTGGACAAACTGGTAGCTGTTATAGAATGTCAGCAGCCAGAAGCAGATCTATACAGGTATCACTTTGTTAGTAAATATTTTGAAATCAAATAAAATGAGGTGTTTAATACTCAGAATGTTATGGGTCTTGTTAGGATTAAAATAGCTTCAGACATCTGCTTGAATTTTAGGTTTTAATAATCAGCTTGTGTTTATATGTATGTTCTTACTGAAAGTTGCAAGTGACAAGTTTATTTTGAGTACTTGAGTAGTAAACCAGGCATTATAATATTTATTTCTATTTTAATTATGTACATTTCAGTTCTAACCGGTAAACTTGTTTCTAGATTTTAAAGAATTAAATGACCTACAGTCTGATCAGGTTGGAGAAAATTCTGTAACATTCTGCCAGGAAATTTCAATATTTTATAGGATATGTTGAAGTGGAATTGACTTAAGTCTAATTCTAAGGATATGTGTTGCTCATATTTTTTTCTCATATGCTCCAGAGAAGATTTGAACTCCATTATTCAGCAGCAAAACCTTAGATTAAAAACAGGGATATCTGAGTGTGCTTTAATATCAGTAAGCAAGGTCATAGACTCTGTAAAGCAGCATCATGGGTAGAAAAAGTTATGTTCCCATCTAAGTTTCTTCTGAATTGTATGATGGAAAATGGTAGCTATAAGTAGTAGGTTTAAAATCCAAATACATTATCACAGCTGTTCTTAAGTAAGCCTGGAGATCTTTGAGAAATACTACATTTTTTATAACTAAGGTACTAATTTTGAACAGATGTTCAAATATTTGATATTTAGCAAATTAAGGACAATCACTATCTAAGTTTGTGTCCCTTTTTGTGGCTGGAGTCATGCTAAATATGTGACTGTCAGATTTTTAAGTGTGCAGTAGATTGGCTTTATTAAATGAAAAGGTACTATTTCTGATGGATAATGTGCAAACTTACGTTTGTTGAGGAATTATTTCTTACTGAATCATCAAGAAGTCACAATCTGTTTTAAATTAATAGATCTATAATCTTCTTTGGTAATTAATCAGAGTTAATAAGCTTTCTCAAATGCCTATTCCTTTGAGAGATAAATGTTTCTGTTGCTAAAGCAGTTTTGTAAAATTATTGCCAGTTTTACCATATTGGTTTAGCCTGATTGTTAATAGAAGTTGATTTATTTTTTACTTGTGAACCGTTAATGATTTTTTTGTAACTATAGAGAAGGTTTTTACATTTTTGAGTCTTTATGTAGATATTTCTAAGACATATTCATCTTCCATAGATTTGTTGGAAGAATAACTGTAAGTCAACAAGCTGAAGAAATAGTAAGGTGAGTAAAATTGTATAACATGGTTATTTAGAATGTGTGGACATGGTTAAAATCTTGACCATGACAAGAGTTACCCTTGAATATATGAAAAGGGGAGCGATTTTACCAAAAGTGTCAACTGCAGCTGCATACTTCAATGGAGATGAGAAAAAAATGAGTGAAAGAAGTTCATTACTACCCAGTTTTACAGATTTAATACAAGAATTCTGGAATGCTTGGCTGTTGTGAAGTGGGTAATTTTTTGGCACTGGTAATCAGCTGGTAACTTTGTTGTTATTTAATTAAATCATTTATTGATCTGAAACAATTTCCACTGACATATTATCTATACTACAATAGATGCCCTGTCATCAGAGGCATTAAGGAGGAGTTTTTGGAGTTGAAATCCTTAGAAATTTCTGGTTTAACAAAGCCTCTGCTACACATTTGTAATTTTTAGTATCTATTTCAAACTACAGCTGGACTGTGCACATAAGTGCTTACATCTGTCACAGGCAACACAACTGTGTGCACATAATCGTGTGGTCACCACCTTTCCTTGTGCAGTCACAGCAAGTAACAAACACATGTGCAAATATAAAAATAAAGATGTGAAGCCATTTACAGACTTCCATCTTGACTTACTAGAAAGATTTCTAATTGCTATGGGTTGGTCCCAGCTACCAGCAAGGCATCCAAACAGCTGCTCATTCAATTCCCCCCAACAACAGGATAGGAGAGACAGCAGGAAGGGCAGGAGTGAGAAGGATCATGGTTTGAAATGAAGATGTAGAAATCACTCACAAGGAATTGCCAAATTATCAGAAATATTTACCATTCAAGTTTAGTTATTTTATCTCGAGAGTTGTTGATTGTCCAGCTTGCAGGAAACTTTGTCACCTCTTCTGAAAAGAAGTGCTGTGTGTAAATTTGTCACAGAAGCAGGTAAATCTGTTATCTTTCTTTCACTCCTCTAATATCCAAAATGCTGTCTTTTATACTTTTTTTTCTTTTAGTGAAATTTCTACTCAAATATTAAAAGAGTACTGTTTTTCATGTAATACCTGCCTGCAATCTGAGGAACTCAATTGGCTCTCAGTCTGAGGCTGGCAAACATCTGTCAGCTTTGGATGGGAATGACATGGAGTTCAGAGTGAATCGAGGAGTTTTCAGTGGTTTTGAAGAAATACTTAAGTGTAGCAGCCAGGTTATTTGGCCCCAAGTTCAGTGGCTTAGTCACCCTCACCAGAAAGCCCTACCCATGGCACCCCCAAAAACCCACAACTGTTTTCTAAGGTTACTTTTGCTACTTCATTGAGAGCTTTTCAGAATTCATTACTGACAAGCTTGACAGGTTCAGTATTGGGATAATCTATCAAAATAATTCAGTTGACAAGGTAAAACAGAGCTGGTTTAAAGGGAGGTGAAAAAAATAATTGCAAGTTCTAACTACTAGTGGAGCTGTATCTTCTGTCTAAGATAAACTTTTCTGCACTGCTTCACTGATTCAGGTTTGGTATTTTGAGTTTGTCAGGCTGGTTTTACAAAATTGAATCCAGAAATATAAATTATGTTTCTTATATGAAAACTCATTTAGTTGCTTTTAGTTCAAATTTTCAGTTAAAGTCTGAGTCTAGCCTAAAACATTAACATATGTGTGTTTAATTTAAAGAACCCATCATAATCCATGTGTATAATTGGTACACATGGTATTTGTGATGGTGACTATTACACATGCAGTAACATTTAAGTTAAATTTTGGACTGTGGGAGGTGAGTTGTGGGTTTGATTTTGGGCTTTTTGAATAATTTCACATTATACTTTGAATGGGATTTCAAGTTTAAGAGCTTTGTTTATATAAGAGTGATCATGACCTGCATGTGGCACAGCTAAAGGAGGGTAAACCCAAGGGCTTGCATGCCAAAGCACTTAGCATCTGAACTTTTAATTCTTTTGTTTCTACCCAGTATGTCAATCTGGCCACTGCAGATGTTAAATTTCTTTTTTCATTTGAAATAGTGGGAAAAATACCTTTTTTTAAAAATTTCAAACCAAGCCTGCTGGCGGTTTCTATAGATGATACAGCTGCTGCAGTAGAACATATGGTTCTAACCTTATATTAACCTTGTTTTTAGCTAGACCCTTATTTTCACTGCACTGCTTACAGTGAACTTAGCCAGAGAAATGAATGTGTTATTGTATTGTGATAGATGTGAAAAAAACCATCTATTTTACCTCCTGAAATTTTTACCTTCCGTGTTAGGAAACAAAATTTGCACTACTGTGGTGGTGTCCATCTAACTGTTTGTTTCTTCGGTAGGAACAGCTTTTGAACTTTCTAGATCATTTCAGTCTGACAGAAGGGTATAGGATTAGTAAATTATCCAAACCTAAAGCAGCATTTTGGGTGCACTGTGAGTTCAACTGGTTTCTTGCCTGCTTCCTTCCCAAGTACTTTGTGGATCTCTCTGAAGCAGCCATTTGGAATATTTAGCTCAGTCAGTAGTTATGAGATATGGAGCAGTGGTGGGGGAGAGTGGCAGTGACCAAAGGGGACATGAAAGGCAACAGAGAGCTCTGTGGATCCGTGTAGGAGGTGTGCTGAAAGGGGTAAGATCACTGATTGAATTGCTGCACTGGGAATTTATAGGGGATATAGGACAGCTTTGCATAGGAACCTGGATTTCAATACTTCTCCAGAATACACAACAGCTGATGTTTATATGCTGATATGTCTATTTCTTTTTAGACCTCTTGGGCCTGAAAGTCTCTTACTTCGTGGAGCAAGATTAAAAAACACTAAAGAAATATTTGGTTTGTAGACATCTAAATATTTAAAGAGTATTCTCTTCTTAAAGCATGTTGATGAAATATGTTTTAATTCTACTTGCACTGAAGAAATTGTAATAATCTTACTGACTGTTACCTGAGGGGATATGATTATAGATGAAAGTAATGATATTACGCTGAAGAACCTCTAAGGATATAAAGTTCCAGCTCTGCTCTGTGAAAATATTTGAAGTGGTTTGATAAAGGAATAACTTAACTTCAATGGATAAATGACTGTTCCTACTGTTACCTATTGTTCAAGGCTTTCTCCTGAGATTTACCATGCTGATTTCCATAAAATACATATTGAAGAGCAGTACAGACATAATAATGAACAGTGTTAAAGTAGGTGTTAAAATTACTTCAGTAGTACTCTTTTACTATAGAAGAGTCTTGCAAATAATACAAAATACTGTCTCATAGTAAACACAGAAGTAGTACCACCTTTTGCTTTTATCCTATATCTCTCAAGATGAAAATTTCTGCGAATTTTATTTATGCAGAAAATGAAGTCTGACTCTTCTCCCTTCCCAGGTGTTGCTGTGTATACAGGTATGGAGACAAAGATGGCATTAAATTACAAGAGTAAATCTCAGAAACGGTCAGCAGTAGAAAAGTATGTTTATTTTCTATTATCTCTCTTATTTGTAGAGCTTTAACTTAGTTTTTCCTGTGTAACCTTAAAACTCTTGTGGTCTCATCGTTGAGTTACAGGCAAAGGGAAGAGAGTGTTAATTGCCTTGCCTTCAGTAAGAAGCTATATAAAGATAAAATCCACTTATTGATATTTCATCCTTTAGTAGTGTACAAAGTGGAACTATCCAAGCTTGTTCCTGGTTGCCGGATAGGTGTTACTGTGATAGATATTTATATTGAATCTCATTATTTATTTCAAAGGGGAAAGGAGTTCTGATACGTTGCCTTTATTCCAGTTACTGAAAATCTGAGAGTCCCCTGGCATTCTTGTGCAAATATATAGCTCCATACAAACAACTGTATGTAGCACAAGAGAAGCTCAGTCATCAAAGCAAGGGCAGGTGTGGTGGGGTTGTCTGGCTGGTTACAGAGCAAGAAGCAGGTGTGAGTGTCCTGCTGTAGCCTGGCCTGGGTGAAATGCTCAGCTGCACGTGGCACTGCTCTCCTAACTGAGGAAAAGGTGCAGCCATGGGTTTCTGCTGGGCTTGTTTGTACTGCCTGCACAGCCTTGCAAGCTCCTTGGAGAAAAAGAGGACCAGTGTGGGACTGCAGATGTGACACAAGTCAGCTGATTGGGGTGTTCCTGCACCTTTGTCTGGTTCTTCATATTGCTATATAGAGAGTTTGTCTTAGCCAGATGTAGAATTTCTTTCCCATTCTATCACCTGCTTGTCACATAGAAACTTTATATCTGTATCAAGCGCATGATACACTTTTTAAAAAAAGATCCAACAAGTTTTAGATCAATTCATGTAACCACACTGTGTCAACAGATGAAGTAACATAAACTGAAGTTTCTTGCTTATTTTTTTTGCCTCTTTGTAGGTCCATGAATTCCTTTTTGATTATTTATCTAATAATCCTCCTCTTTGAAGCCATTCTGAGCACTATTTTAAAGTATGCATGGCAAGCTGAAGAGAAATGGGATGAGCCTTGGTATAATGAAAAAACAGAGCATGAAAGAAACAGCAGTAAGGTAACATAGTTCTGCCCAGTTGCATATCTGAGGAACACTCAACCAATATACAGTCAATGTCATCTATATTATGTCTCTATTCTGTGTGAAACCCCACCACATGATCCACTTGGAAATCTCTGTGTTGTCTCAATGATTTTTGAGTTAGTCCCATGTAGCCTCACCATTGTGTAGAAATATTTCTACCTCTGTTACTGGTTGGACTTTTTCTTCCTTTATGAAAAGATTAGAATTTTTGAAAACTTTTGAAAAGGCTTTGTTAGGACATATTTCTGATGGTCTATGTTCTAATTATTATTCTTTAGGATATCATTTGTCATTCCATAAAGGAAAACAGGAGGAGGATGGCTGTTCTTGTGTATGTTCTATTACAGTGATTTCACAGTTCAGGAATTTTGTATGTTCTGTGATGTTGAGATGGTTTGGGCAATTTCATAAGGCTGTAATTTTGCTCAAGTCCCTGCTTGCCTACTCAGTTCTCTTTAGAGATTGAAGGGATGCTTTAAAGTGTCCCTGAAATCTGTGTTTCTGAAAAGTATCTCTTTTTTCAATTAGTCTGTATTTTTCTGTGTTCTCTTAAATTCTTGATTTCTGTATGAGTCTGCTTTTGTCCAAAGCAGTTCAGGAGCTTAATTTGAAATAATTGCTATGCAAGTTAGTCCAGCCTGTGGAGCCTTTCAGTTCTGAATAGAGCAGGGATAAGTATTTCCTCAGTCTTTCCATTCCTTTGCCATGAGAAATGTAGAGAGCCATGTGTGATTCTGCAGTGTCATTCTCCTTCTGTCATGTCTTTTTTTTTTCTGCCTCCCATGTCGGCTTCCACAATCTGCTTTGCTTTTCTCAGCATGCTGACATCCTTACTCAGAGTGCTTTCCCTTGTCCATCTCCTCCCCTGTGTGCAGATTGTTATTTCATTACCAGTGCTTGAAGAAACTCTCTAACTTAAGTGATTGTCACTACTTCTGTTAGATGAATTACTGCTCTCACTTTCTATCTGTCTTTTCTGGTTTAGTTTGGAAGATCTCTTTAGCCACAGAATTTGCTGAATTTTTGTCAGCTGCTTTAATTATTTATTAAATACCTACAGCAATGCTCCCTAAAGAGGAAGAACAGATATTATTTAGCTTTTCGAATTGTTGACTACTTTTATGCTTCCTTTATTTAAAATGTTCTTCTAGTGGAGTTAAAAGAGGTGGTCTGGTTTTTGTCATCTCTAATCTCCCCTGCTCAATATTCAAGTGTTTTCAAGAGTCTTTCCCAAGTACAGTTTGGATACTGAGTTTGTTGTGCAGATGGAAAATTCACTGTAGTGTTGCATTTCAGAATTTGTTAAAATTATCATATCTAGTAAAAAGAAGTTTCTCTGCTGTCACATAGGTGTTTGCCCAAAATGTGTTTGTGGAACACCATGATTTGAAGAGGCATAAAGAAATCCACGTGGTCCTTTTCTTTTCATGCAGTCTGGATCACCCAAATCGCTGGGGAGTGCCAGCAGACAGGAACCTTCCTGACACTTTGCTGTCCTGAAACAACAGAGTGCTTGCAGATTCCTCTGACAGCATGGAAAATGACTTGTTTGCCTTCACAGTTCAGGGTTCCTTAGAAAAGCTTACCTGAATGATACTGTTTGATGGAATGGGGAACACATTCGTTTTCTCAGACCAAACTCTTTCAGAGCTGGAAAACAGAATGACCATGACAGTTAATATTAATTGGCAGCCCTCCTGACAGATTCAGTAGAGAGACAAAAATTAATGAACTTGTGAATTGAAACCTCGAGTCGCAGCGTAAGGCAGACTTTTGGTATGAGTGTGAAGGTGTGTTACTGGGGCAAATGCCTGCATTGTCACTGGAGTGTCGTCTCTCTCATGTGGGACTTGGGCTGCTCTGGCTCTCCCAGTTTGTCATTTTTCATGCATATTAAAGCATAATTAAGTCACCGTGTTTCACATGATCACTGTGGTAATCTTCATGTTTTCTTTTTTTTTTTCTCTTGTAGATCCTGAGATTTATTTCAGATTTTCTCGCTTTTCTGGTACTTTACAATTTTATCATACCTATTTCACTTTATGTGACTGTTGAGATGCAGAAATTCCTTGGATCTTTTTTTATTGGCTGGGATCTTGACCTCTATCATGAAGAAACAAACCAGAGAGCACAAGTAAATACTTCAGACCTCAATGAGGAATTAGGACAGGTAAAAAATATGTTGTCTGTTGGTTTTTTTAACCTATTTTCTACTTAGTTTTTAATATTACAGTTTGTTACTGCGGGCTTTTTATTACTTGTGATATGATTTCTGATTAATTTTAAAATAAGATGTAAAGATGTGATGAGAAATTAAAATTCTTATATGATTTAAAAAAATGTATGTAATAGTAAGTGTGAGGGGAGATTATTGTATCTTTTTTCTTCTAACAAGTACATGCAATTCCAAGTTTGTTTTTTTGTTTTATTTTACAAAAGGTAGAGTATGTGTTTACAGACAAAACTGGTACATTAACTGAAAATGAGATGCAGTTTCGGGAGTGCTCCATTAATGGCATAAAGTACCAAGAGGTCAATGGTAAACTAACTCCAGAGGGATTTTCTGAAGATTCTCCAGATGGAAATAGGCATGGTTTGGTAAGGCTCTTTGGTTTTCCCACCATCAGTCATCCTAGATGGAAAGTGTTTTATTTCAGAGAAATATTCTTGTATCATTAGCATTAAAAAAAAAAAACCAACGAAACAGACCCATCAACCCAAACATAAATCAGAATTTCTGAATACTTTGAAGCTTTCAAGTGTCACTGAACAAATAATATTTATTAAACATGTTGAGATGTGATTATTTAACATGAAATGCTTGGCAGGTTTGTAAGTAAAACCACTTTTTCCTTAAGTGTATTCAAAACTGGGTGGATATGTAAATGTTACAAATCAAGTCTTTTCTTTCTTCTAGGTGAAAGAGGAAGAGCTCTTCTTGAAAGCAGTTTGTCTGTGTCATACAGTGCAGATCAATGCAGATCAGACAGATGGTGCTGATGGTCCCTGGCACGCCAATGGAATACCATCCCCGCTGGAATATTACGCGTCCTCCCCAGATGAGAAGGCTTTGGTGGAAGCTGCGAGCCGGTGAGCAGCACTGCCTGGCACAGCAGCTCCCTGCCAGGGCAGCCTGACAAATGGCTCAGGACACTGGAGCCCAGGGCCTGGCCCTGGCACCTTCCTGGGAAAACATTCACATGGAAAATACACAGCCCCCTCGGTGTATTGTAAAGTGATGATTTGAAATATATATGAAAATACTTGTGGCATTACAGTGGTCAGAGTATGTGAATAAAATACTGCAGAAATGGGCATTCTTAAATTTTCCCTAGAAGCAGAGTACAGTAGTGGGGTGTAAGTGTAGCTCCTTTTCCTCCCTGCTGTCTTCCCCTCCCTCCATTAATAGGCATTTTGTCTAAGGGGATAATTGAATGTATGTTTTCTTTACTTTTAGGGTTGGAGTAGTATTTACTGGAATTAGTGGAGACAGTATGGAAGTAAAAAGTCTTGGAAAACCAGAGAGGTATTTGTTTTTTTTCCTTGATTATTTTGAAGGACAGAACAGTAGTGAAGATTAATGTAATGTTCTCCTCTTAATCCTCTCTGTTCATAAGCAAACCTTGCCTTTCCACAGCGTGCTCTGTTTAATGCTTTTCCCTTGATGTCTGCAAGACAGCTTGCATCTTATTCCTTACCAATTGTAGCTGAGATGCAAGAATTTTGTGTGAGTTACTCTGTGTAGGTGTGTGTTGTAACAGTTTGTATCTTTGCCCATTCCTCAAAGGTTGAGACTGTAGCAGAGTTGGAAAATGGAATTGCTTATTCAAGTCTTGTTTCAGCTCTAGAAATTCCCAGAATCAGTCTCATCTGTGCATAATCTAATTAGATATTTTAAACTTTCCCAAAATGAGTACAAATTATTAATAACTGTATATCGGCAGTATGCCATAACTCCTTTTACTCATTTGATCTGTGTCAGCTAGTTGGCAGTTCTTTGAATTTAAATGTCTAAAATTAATTTTCTAAGCTAATGGTAGCATAACAAAAACTAATCCACTTACCAAGGCACACACACTTTTTGACAGTCTAGATTTTTTACAAATTTGTCAGAAATGAAATGTAGTTTTCAAAGTTATACTTGGAGTAATGACAGAAGGATGAAGAAATATATATGAGCTGCTTGTAGTCACCAAATGTCAAGTTAGTATTCACAAAGCTATTCCTGTTGATAGGAGAATCTTTTATTCTTACAGAATGGAATTAAGGAGATATAAACTGATTAAAAAGCAATCAACAGTAATTGTTATTCAGCAGTGGTAGCATTGCTTTTGGAGTTTCTCTACAAAAATGGCACTTTGAGGAAAGGTCTGTGGTGTAAGAGTCTATTTATTAGTAATTCTCTTTGGAAATTTATTTCTAAACATGTTTTTTCCCATTCCCTCTTTTAAAACACGAAATACAGGTATAAATTGCTTCATGTTTTGGAGTTTGATCCAAATCGCAGACGAATGAGTGTCATTGTAGAGAGTCCCTCAGGTAGGTGATCAGAAATTGCACAAGCAGCACTTGAGAACTTTTTAAACAGCATTATTTTTAATTTCAGTTCTGTTTGACTTTCTAGGGGAGAAGCTTTTATTCACAAAGGGAGCAGAATCTTCCATTCTTCCTCGTAGTAAGAGTGGAGAAATAGATAAAACAAGGATACATGTGGATGAATTTGCTTTGGTAAGTGTATAAGCGCCCAACTCCCAGCCTCAGCTGATCAGAAGAAAATTTATGCAGTATAAATTCTGACTTGAAGTGAAAAAATTCCTGCTGACTCTTTGTTGTTAGATCAGAATCTTGTCTTCTCTGAATGTAATCTTCTCTGTTCTCACAGAAAGGCCTAAGAACTTTGTGCGTGGCCTACAGAAGATTCACACCCGAGGAGTACCAAGAAATTGGCAAACGCCTTCATGAGGCCAGGACTGCCTTACAGCAGCGGGAAGAGAGATTAGCAGATGTGTTCAACTTCATAGAAAGGGATCTGGAATTACTCGGGGCTACAGGAGTAGAAGACAAGTATGCCATGGAGTTACTGCTATCTATGCTCAAACGCAGCGAGTTTAGGATTTACACTTCAAATATGAAGTGTCAAAAGCTGTCCCACTATTTCCAGAAGTTCTGTACTATTCTTGTTTAGTATATTTACCTTTGGATTGAGGCACGTTCAAAACAAAAGTTGTACCAACTGATTCTGTCTTAATAACGGTGATGTACAGTGTGTTTCATCAGGAGAGATTTCATGTCTGTGAAATAGAACAGTTGTGGCAAATATTTAGTATAACATCAAATTCCTTGGGAAAGCTTCTACACAGAGCTCCTTTGCAAAGCATTCTGCTTGTGCTCTGTAGGTCACGGGGTGTGTTGTACACTGAAGTGAGCACATGGGGCTTGAGAAGCTTTTCGTGCACCACGGTAGCCAGGAAATACTGTGGACTGCTTTAAAGCTTCTCAAATGCAGTGATGGTGCTTAGTTTCAATCAAGATATGCTTATTACAGATTTTTGATCCCTTAGCAGGATTGAAGTTTAGTTTTTGTTTCATCAAGGCGTTTGTTTTGTTGCTGGTAACAGAATTTCGTTTGCCAGACTATGATTCTCTGAAAATAAAGTAACATTGGGAAGGGAGATTTAACTGGCCATGACAGTGGGGTTACAGTGGTAACATGGAGTTACTGTATGGAGCTCTTTTGTTTGTGAAGTGTTCAGTTGGTAATTTAAGATTTTTCTTGTTTCTAGACTGCAGGAGAAAGTCCAAGAAACTATAGAAGCCCTCAGGCTGGCTGGTATCAAAGTGTGGGTGCTCACTGGAGACAAGCACGAAACAGCTGTTAGTGTCAGTTTATCCTGTGGACACTTTCACAGAACCATGAACATCCTTGAGCTTGTGCAGCACAAGTCAGACAGTACCTGTGCAGAACAGCTGAGGCAGCTAGCCAAGAGGTAAAATACCTGAGATGTCACTGTCTCAGTGATGATCTTAGCTTGGGTTGCTTTTGTTTTTAAGTTTTATGGCAGTCTCTTTGATGCATGGGCCAAACAAAGATGTCTTTTTAAAAGAATTATTCATTAATATCATAATGGACTGGAAGAAGTAGACTGTCTGACAGATTAACTCCTTTGCTTATTGTCTGGCCAACAACATAGTTTATATCAAAACTGGAGTTTTAGCTGAACACTGGTACAAAGTCAACTTTTTTGTCCCCAAATAGAATAAAAGAAGACCATGTTATCCAGCATGGACTGGTTGTGGATGGGACCAGCCTCTCTCTTGCACTCAGGGAACATGAAAAGCTGTTCATGGAAGTTTGCAAAAACTGTTCTGCAGTGTTGTGCTGTCGCATGGCACCCCTTCAGAAAGCAAAGGTAAGTGGGAATAGTCAGGATTGCCTTTGCAGTATTTTTGTCATGCTTTGAGGAGGCAAGGATTTCTGAAACTGCTTTGTTTTGTTTGTGTGAATCCTTGTTAAATTCAGATCTAGAGTAGTTAGCTCAGAAGTTTCTACATGTGTGTTTGAAAATTTGCAAGTGGATAAAGAAATCAAAATACTGCCACCAAGCTCGTCTTATTCTGCCTCTTGAGTGTTCAGTAAGGCAGCAGCTCTTCCCATCTCCTTCATGCTCTTGCCTTAACTGCTCCATCACTTCTCCAAAACAAAAAACTAAATTGAAAATTCATTAACCTGTAAAGAGAAACTGTGCTTCTCTAAATATTTCAAAAATACCCAAGTTTGAGGAAGAAGTAAAAGGTAAGGGAAGCCAAGGCTTAGTCTCCAGGAAAGGTTTGCTTAATACTCTCTTCTAATACAATTTTTCCTTCACGTGTAATGATTTTTACTCAAATACATATTGGATAAGATTCAAATTCAGGTTTTTGTGATTTTTTTTTTAATTCCAGAAAGGAGCTGTGAAGGAGCTATAATATTCTTTCATTCTGAAATTTTTTCTTCATGAAAAGACGTCTTTACCTTAAAGCTCTAGGAAACCCTTCTGTGAAGTGTTAGATGTTCAAGAGGCAGGCTGTTCTGCTGGAACAGGAGTGACCTGTTTGGAGGTCCCTCTTCCTTCCGCAGTTCTCATGCAGTCTTTAGAATCACTTCAGTATAGAGCTGTTCATCTTTTAGAGTATTAGTTTCAGTAAAATGTTGAAAGGAGGTTGTAGCTACACTGAGTAAACCACTCTATTGGATATGTTCACTCTGTGCATTCTTTTAGCTGAAATTTTTGCCATCCTCTCTCATTAAGGTGCAGTTATTTGTCAGTGTCGTGTCCTTGTTCTTATTTTGTCATTTAACTTGATTTATAATGTTTTATATTGCTTTCCTAAATTCCTCTCCTCACCAGCAGATAATAGAGATTATTTCCTGTCTTGAGTCATGAAGTAGAGTAAAATGTAATTTTGATTACAGTGAATCGGTGAATTTTTAATTTCAAACATTGAAGTATATAAATCACCAAGACAAATGCCATACAACATAAGCAGTAGGGAAGGAAGGGCAGTTTGGTCTAGTCTTGCACATTATTTTTTGCTGGAGGCAACCTTTTTGTGAAGTTTATTCCAGGATGAAGCTGGAGCTCAGTTTAGTATTTCCTGCATCTTTAATTATAATGCGTGTAATGTATGGTTAGCTGTCTCACTGCTAATTTTGGGATGCTTCATGACTCAAAACCCTTTTTAAACATAATCATGTCAGTCATTTGGAGCTACTGCTCATTGCTGCTGTTAAAATATGCCAGAGGATTTGTCTTGACCTTTTCACATAGAAGTTTGTCTGTCCAAATTACCCAGGCCTTGGGGATCACGAGAGGACTGATCTGGGTGACATCCTTCAGCCTTGTTACCTCTCTAAGGCTCCTTCCCAGGATCTAATGCTAGATTTGCTTGAAATAATTACCCCTTAGGAATGGGGAACCTTTAAACTTCAATATTAATACCTGCAATTAGGGAATGTATTCCCACAATCAGGTGGATTTCTCTGAGCTGTGGACTGTTTAATCACTGTGCATTCCTCATGTGAAGTGAATTCCCACTCCTGTGAATCAATGCCCTGACACTGCCAGCCACACTCAATTACTCCAATACAGTTTTTTCTGTCTACTTAACCTCATGCAGTTGATATTTCCACTTTGAGGTTTTTGGAACTTGGGGGGGAAATGTTTTATCATACATATTTATATTCTTGGTTTTGGAAAATCTCTTGAGATCTGCATTCATACCTTTACCCATACATTTACAGCTGAATTAGTGAAGCTTCTACCTTAAGCTAGAGCTCTGTGGGAAGTTAATGAATCACTAATTCTCCTTAACCAAAAGCCCCATCTAACTAACTCCTCTGTATTTAGAGTATTATTGACACTTACATTGAATATCTGATATCACTGCTCCTCTTCTGAGTATTTTAGGGCCTTGCACATCAGCAGTTTTTTCCCTCATTCTGTCGTATCTTCTGTTTCTTTGTCAGTTGAGAATACCCTTCTGTGATAATGAAGTTGCTTTAGAAAGAAGCTGTTTTCCTTAATGACAGCATATTGATCTTTTAGCTAATGCATTTGCTTTTTCAAATTCTTTCACTTGGATTAGTTCCATTGTTATAAATATGAAGAATCTGCGTTATTAAAGGGCATTAAATCTGTATTACTCCATAAGTAAATTTTCAGTTGTAAATTTTACTTGACTTGACATTGTTTTGTATGATATAGCACCAAACTAAGAGCTGTAAGAGAAGATTGAAATAAGAAGAGGAAAATAGGCTCAAGGCAGATATAATATTAAAATCAAGCTTGTGCTTCAAAACAGGCAGCTCTTCTAAAGAAGGAATTAATATATGCATGTGATATGCCAAAGCTATATTTTATCCAAACATGCATGTTCGTGAAACGTATTAATTATATCTAGAGATGGGCAGCTAACTGAGATACTTGGGAGTTGGTGCCATGGTTTGTAGGTAGACTGTCTAATCTGAAAGTGTTTCATTTTCTTTCTCCAGGTGGTTCGACTGTTAAAAACCTCTCCAGAGAAGCCCATAACGTTAGCGATCGGAGATGGTGCTAATGATGTGAGCATGATCCAGGAGGCACATGTTGGCATAGGTAACTTCCTTCTATCTCCAGCAACTGGGGCTTCTTCATCTCTGTGAATCAGCATCAAATGAGCAGCTGCCTTTAGTTGTAAATGTGAGGAATAATATCTTCCTTCGCAACACAAAGCTGCTGAAGTCCTTACAGTGTCAAAGTGCAGGGAAACAGAACTGTAGCTTCTGATTATGTTGTTGGGATTTTCAAACTTCAGTTTTTGTTATACTTAACCTCTTTTGTGTTTTGTTTCCCAAACATTACAGGAATCATGGGCAAAGAGGGAAGGCAAGCTGTAAGAAACAGTGACTATGCAATAGCAAGGTTTAAATTCCTCTCCAAGTTGCTTTTTGTTCATGGGCACTTTTACTATATTAGAATAGCAACCCTTGTACAGTACTTTTTTTATAAGGTGAGTTTTTTTACCATCAAGAAATTTATTTCAGATCTGAGATTTTTGTTGGGATCAAGTTAAATATCTCTGTTTGAACACGTTTCCTGGGCTTTTTTATTTTATATTTTGCAAGCAAATGCAGTGGTTTGACTGTGAAATTGCTTAGTCTTTCCACCTAGAAGTAGGCTTTAAATATCGCAGTGAGTTTGTCCAGGCTGAGAGGCTGTGTTTGTTTTCTCAAGTCAGGGTTTTTGCTTGTTTGGTTGGGGTGCTTTTGGGTTTTTACTTGTTCATCAGTTTTCATAACAAGTGAAATCTCACTATCTTTATTGAATTATATCCGGGATTTCAGCTTTGGCTCCCAAGTCCCTTTTGAAGTTGTTTGCTTTCATTTAAAGGCAATAGCATGGTGTTAGTTTTGGTTTCTGCTTTGTTTGCCTCCATGCAACAAACTCACATGAGCAGGGCACAGCTTTCTTGATTAAAATGTGGACTCTATTCTGCAAATAAATTCTTAAAAATAAACTGAAGGGGAAAATGAATGGATTTCTTCTACTTGAATACTACTTAGACTCCTGTAATGAGATGTGCTCATCATGCACATGTAGTTAAATTCATCCTTTTCAGGTTCATTGTCCCAAAGGACAAACAAACAAAATAATTCTCTCAAGCAAGGCATCTTGCTTTACTTTGCCAGGTAAAATGCTGAAATGCTCTGTGCTCTCCCTGTGTATTTTATGAGTTAGCAATTTCTTATAGGGCTGTGAGGCATGTACTAAGGATTAACTATTTCCTTTGCTTCTCTATTTCAGAATGTGTGCTTTATTACACCACAGTTTTTATATCAGTTCTTCTGTTTGTTTTCACAACAAGTAAGTATTGCATGCCTGACATCTTGTCTGTGAAACACTTGAGGTCCATAATCAAGAAAATAAGCAAGAGTGACACAGTAAAGGAGCAGTAAAGATGTTACACTTAGCAAATACCCAGCTTCATTTCCGTATTTGATAGTTGATTAGATTGTTATGTGAGTGCATCTGTTTTCCTAAGTAACAAATTCATATAGCTCATCAATTGTTGCTGCTTTTAATAAGTCTTTATAAGTTCCAAGGCATAAAATACTTTTTGCTTTCCTCTGCAGACGCTCTATGACAGTGTGTACCTGACTTTGTACAATATTTGTTTCACTTCCCTGCCTGTCCTCATCTACAGTCTTTTTGAGCAGCATGTGCACCCGCATGTATTGCAGAGTAAACCTGTGCTCTACAGGTACGTATGTCCTGCATCAGTCCCCACAGGGGCACATCTGGTACAGCAGCAGTGGCATCTGCACAGCTCTGAACTTGCTATTAGGCATTTGTACAATAATTTTCTGTAGTTGGGGCATTTTTAGTAACTATCTTGATGAGGAAGAATTGAAGCTACATAGTTCTCATCCTAAAAGTTAATTAAAAGAATTATTTTAAGAGAAGTGTCTTTTTATGTTAACCATTTTACAAGTGAAGAGCATTTAGCACTTGGTCAGCTTACATGCTTGGCAGCCTTCTCCTCCATTACATGTAGGAGGTGGAAATCATTTAGACAGGAGAATGAAAAACTAGGACACCATGGTTAGGGGAATCACCACAAAAAATCCTTTACAAAGAGGAGGAGTGATTTCCTGTAGAATTAGATGTCCTCCCAGTGGTAGCATGTTGCACTGCATACTGCTTTTTGGAGAAAAAGTAGGTATTTTTGTAAAAAAGAGATCTCTTTCAGATGTTTCTCTCTTTGTAAATGTCTTTTAAGCAGAGCAAGGGGTACGTATCAGGAGATCTGGGCTTTTCTTGCTCTTGCAGATCCACCTCCAGGGACAGGACAAGAATTCTAGTTCATGCTGTTCTGAATTTGACCCTGGTTTTAGAGACCCTGGCCATTGGTGACCATTGGTTCCTTAAAGCAGAGCCAACTCATGAGAGCTCAGAGTTCTTTTTTCTTGCCCATGATTTATGTATTTTTTTCATATGTCAGCATTTGTTAAATGTGTCTCGGTGCAGTTGAAGGTTACATTTTTTCAAAGCAGTAGCAGTCATGCAAGTGTGGATAGCTGATGGTTATGGACAGTATGAAATCCAAAATCTCTTTTATTTCTGCAGAGACATCAGTAAAAATGCCCATCTGGGGTTTAAACCATTTCTTTACTGGACCATCTTGGGCTTCTTTCATGCATTTGTTTTCTTTTATGGCTCGTATCTTCTAATGGGAGAAGACACTTCTCTGCTGGGAAATGGCCAGGTAAAATATCATAAGTGTTATTCTACCACTGTATTTTTGGCAATATTTCTTAATGCTTTTTTGAAAAATCCTCCTATGTCCAAAAAACTTTGTTTTTGTGAACTACAATTGTCAAAGATTCTTTGTCAGTATTTGTGTGTGCTCTCAAGAGTAACATTTCTTAAAATGGAAATTGTAAGGTGTTGTCAGAAAGCATATGTCCCTGAAGAACATATCTTTCAAGATAATAGATGTATCATGGTTGTCTTAAACTTTGTTGTATTTTGTAAACTGTTTTTGTCAAAGTCCTATTTCATAATGTCAGCAAAGGAGAATTTATATCCCTTCATTCAAAACTAATTTTGAATTGGACTTAATTGCAATGCCAAGCAATGGCTTCTCTTCAGTAACTGTTATAAAGTTATGCTGAAAGTTGACGAAAGTCTTAAAGCTGCTCCTGAAAACATATTATTTTAATTACTCTGAATTTTTTTAAATTTAGTGGTGCAAACTGCTTTTAAACTATGCTTTTTATTCAATAAATGTTTTTAAGGCCATAACTTAATGAAATCATCAAATACTAATTTGACGCTTTCTGTTTTAAAGATGAAGTTCACAGGAGGAATCATTTACAAAAACACTTTAAAGCTTGACTTAAATCATTACAAGTCTGTTTCTTTATTTCCCCACATTCTGAGTTAGTTAGCTCAATTTAGAACAATTAGATACTGATTTTTCCCTCATTAAACATGGGTAGTAATTGAAAAATACATTTGCTTCTCATTATGCCATTCTTATAGTGGCGTGAAGAACTTGCCAATTCTCATAATGCTTGGCAGAGTTGCACGTTTTGGCACGAGGGACAAAAGCAGCATCCTGCTGAATTCCCAGCGTCACCTGGTGCCAGGGAGTGGGCATGAGCTCAGGAAGTTGAGTCAGAAATGCAGTGATGTACGGGCAGTGAACAGAATGGTCCTGAGGGGCTGCAGGCAGAGCTGGTGGTTGGCAGCGTCCCTGCCGAGGGAGGAGCAGGGAAGGGGGAGTGGTGCAGCCACCTGGAGCACCCCTTCCATCATCAGGTGTTTGCTAAGAATCTTAAAATAGTTGTGCTTCACGCTAAAATGTCTCTTTCTAGCTGAGGCATGAATGTGTCCTCTCGTCATTTGTTACAAGCTGTGGGATTTGAAATTCTTGTGAGCTGGTAAAGGTCCTTCAGGACTCTTGTAATGAGGTAATTTTAGGCTATGAATCAGTGTGTGTGGTGCATCCATCTTCAAAGCACCTCACTTCAAAATTACTTAGTAAATGTCCACGGGGCAGGAAGAGACTTCTTCCATTGTATTTAGTAACAACTGTTTGGTTTGGGGAGCTGGCAGCTGCCCTTTAGCTTCTTATGGGATATTACTTCAAATAAATTCTAAGACTTCTGTGGGTTTTAGTTACTCTGTCTCTCTGTTTGCTAAAAGATGGGGATTAGAACTGGTAGAACTGTGTTGCAGTGAAATAATGTGCATTGCGTAGTTTCTTGCAAGTTTAATGTGTGCCTGGAAAAGCCAAAATTCGGGGCAAGAGGATGTTGTGCACTGCTGAAGTGCTTTCTTAATAAGTCCTCAAGAAGTGATCACCTATACAGATCTGTGGCGCAGGGCAGTGTTAGTGCCAGGCCTCACGTTTCCATTCCAAGTTCTCAGGTCAGAGCACAGCAGAATAGAGGAGATTGTAAATAATTTGTTAGTGCTGGTGCTTTGTTAGGCTTACCTCAACACATTGTGCAACTATTTGATCTTTTAGTTCTTTTTTCTCCCCCCTTTTTCATGCTGTGCATGTCGTCAGATATTGAAACCTAACAGGCAAATGGTAAGAGTTTAGAAGAGGAGGAGATACAAAATATTGTATCTGTTACTTCATAGGATTAAAGGATGCAGCATCCGCAGTGTAAATGTGTTCAAAAATAAAATGGTGGCAAGAACCTGTTCGTGTTTTGCATTCTAACCCTGTGGCCATTGAGAGCAGTGTTAGCAAAGACACTTTCTTTCACAGGTCACTCAGAAGAAGTTTAATTTGACTTTTCAGATGAATATTGCAGCAGTTAACAACAAGCACGTTACTTGTTAACCATTACTGTTGGTGGAACAAGTAAATTTAAGGCTTCAAGAAGGCATGTTATCACAAAGATCTTTAAAATTATCAGTAAATCCAGACTCACAGCTGCCTCAGTTATGTACCATGTGTATAGATGAGAGAAGCTGTTGTGAGATCTGTCCTCGGGCTGTTGGGATGTTTTTTGTCAGAGCTCTGCACAAGAACTACAACTGTGTGAATCCCAGTTCCGTGCCCCTGTGCCGTACCGACACATCAGCTCTAGGATGACCCTGACTGCCTGTCTGCATGTGGTACTTTCCTCCTTGCTTGCTTAGTCTGCTACCAGTGAACACAGAGTTGAGGATTTGGTCATTGTTGAGTCTGGCAGTGGCAAAACCAGCTGTGAAACAGCAACATCTTCCCTGTGATCCCCCAGCCAGTTCCAGGCTGGACCCGGTGTAGAATGGCAGCCCTGAGTAGCATGTGTGTAGATAGACACAATCTCAGCATCCCTGCTTGGTTGTCAGAGCTGAGATTTTATTGTTGTAGACCTTGTTCAGAGTTTTGATAGTTTAATTTATGTGCAAAAGAGAATACAAAAGTGACAGATTTCAGTTTTTCAGAATTAGAGCTGAGTTCTGTGTTTGTGAGCCTTGAAACAAAGTGTCTTTTCCTTAGAATTTTCTTTGTAAAATACAATGGCACCATTATTTTTGAATTATAGAATTGTGCTTGGGGTTAAAAGTAAGCCTTCATTTTATGCTGCATGTTGAAGATTATCTGGAAGTGTTTAAACTCAAAAGTGTTTTGCACTTTAAGTGAATACCTTCCACCCAATATTTCCTTTCTATTGGACGCTTACAATTAATTGATCAAATTGGTATCTTCATTTTCCTATCATTTCATATTACTGTTTTGGCCTTTCTTTTCATATTTCATGTAGCCTTTGTGGTGATTTGTTTTGAATCAAGAAGAAAGATAACTTGTGGGTTGTTAATTTTGCTCTTACCATAACCTCTGTTTTTTCTAGTAGTTTGTGTTGTATCCTTCTTGCTTTTTTCATGATGATTACTTATCACAAGCTTATGTCTTATATCTTTAATGTAGCTGACTTGAGAAGAATTTGACTTATTGTGAATGCTCTTAACTGATGTTTTTTCTCTTTCATGATTTTTGCCTTGCCATTTCCTTAGATGTTTGGGAACTGGACATTTGGTACTTTGGTCTTCACCGTTATGGTTATAACTGTTACGATGAAGGTAGGATATCACACTGTCTGCTCTCTGGCTTTGCATGTATAGGCAAATATGGAATAAAGCAGTAATTTGAAACTGATTCCAAAGTTACTGATTCATGAGGGTTCCAGATAAGTGACTTCTCTGTTTCGTTTCAACAGTACTGGAAATCTGGTTTTAGTTTTTGTGTGTTACAACAATATTTAGTGTTTGGGCTGGAAGTTCATAAGTGTGTTCTGACTGGTATTTATCATTTTCTGTGAAGTGGGTGGAAATCAGGAGCTCACTGAAGTTATCTCTGTTTTAGATGGCACTAGAAACTCACTTCTGGACATGGATAAACCATTTTGTTACTTGGGGATCCATTGTATTTTATTTCATATTCTCCTTGTTTTATGGGGGAATTATCTGGTAAGTGATTTTTCCCCTCCTTTTTACCACATGTAATATCAGTGAAGCTAAAAAAAACACTGAAATATTATGTTCTACTGTCTTGCTCTGAATTTTGTGACAGGTTTGTGGAAAAAAAATGTTTTAAATCTAGACTGGCCACTTGCTTTTGGGTGATTCTTTGAAAAATTTAAGAAGTGCCTCTGTGCTGTTCTGTGTGCAAGGACACACAGTACCTGTCTCTGACAGCCTGTAACTATAAAGCAATTTTTAGGAAGTAAATAGGTTCCCAGAGGTGCTACGTAATAGGTAAATAATTACAACAGAAATAAAGATGCTGGGGTTTGAAGCAGCAAAGTGAAGTATTTTTGCTTGTAGTTTGGAGTCTGGAAAGATAGGGTGGTGATTGATTCTCTGCAACACAATTTAAAACTAAATCAGAACCTTTTCCTCCAAAGTCCAGTACCTGCTTTCCCTGGAACTCATTTGCAGGTCAGGTCCAATAGGTTGCTGGACCTCACGTGGACATGGTGCAGTTGTGACTCTGCATCCTGAGTCTTTCTGCTTGATGTAAATAAGATACACTTGAGGCAGCCTGTGCTGTATTTTTATTCCTATAAGGTTTTTTTTTAGTAATTGCCACTTCTTTTAACTTTTCAGGCCATTTTTACATACCCAGGACATGTACTTCGTATTTGTTCAACTGTTGTCAAGTGGTTCTGCTTGGTTTGCCATAATCCTCATAGTAGTTGCTTGTTTGTTTATTGATGTTGTGAAGAAAGTGCTGTACAGACATCTGCAACCAACAAGTACTGAAAAAGCTCAGGTAATGTTATGCTTTTGTATCCAACTTGACCAATAGTTACCTCTTACATTGCTGTCATGTTTAATGCAGAGAAGTGTTCTCATTTCTAAATACACTTGTTAATTGAAAATTGTGAAAGTGAGGACACCATTTTACAAGGCAGTAATGTTTATGTTTAGTAATTGGTAATAAAAATAACAGAGTTATTTATGAAGGGGTCACAGTCTTTTGCATCTCAGCTTGCAGCTGTATGAAAGGATCATATTGTGCATTTTTATACTGCTTTATAAATGGTAACTTATTTTTGTCTAGGTATTAGAAGTACTAGAAGCTACTGTTCTAATTGGCACTAATAGTTCTTAAAATGTGATGGAAACAATAATTTTAAAAATAACTTTAGTAAAACTTGTTTTAATTAGTATTTCTTAAATCTCAATCATTTCATATTCTATGCATTTGATTGTTGATTCTGTCATTAAAGCTAATTACCCATGTGGCAGTTTCACAGATTCATAGACAAGGTCTAAAGTTATGCTGTGGTAATGGAATCTCCCTTCTGCCTGACACAGGCTACAAAAAACCCTTTAAATCATCCTGGTGAGGTTAGACTATCTTTTGTCTAAATATCTCATCTCTGAGTGTTCTTATTTTTAGAGACAATTATGGAGAAGTCATCCTGGCCTGTTCTTCTAACACTGACTGTCTCTCTGGTTTCAGTTTTCAATGTTTTATCTTTTTATACTTCTGCTAAACCGAAAAGGTTTCTATTACACTTTTTGTTTTATTCACAGTTTGTTTTGTGATCAATTTTAGCACTGATAGGTAGATTGGACTTGCATCTTCAGTCAAAAAAAGTTGTTTTAGAATCTTCTTATCATTCTTGTGTTTCTCCTCTAATTTTCACCCTTCTTCAACCTCATCTTGAATTTTGAATTTCACCAGTGGACACAATATTCCAGCACAGTAGACATCAGTGCCAATTATGGAAAAAAATGAGTCCCCAGCTACATTCAGATGACAGTATAACGTACATTAGTAACCTCTTGTCTTCTGCACATCTGCAGATCTGCAGGTGGTGATGTTGGTTTCTTTCAGGTCATTGATGAGACGCCAATTAGCATAGGGCCAAAAATATGAAAGTGAATATGAAAGTGAATGAAGATCCCAGCTGACAGAAATGTCCCATGCACAGTTATGGTCTGCAGCCTCTTAGCAGCTTTCTGTCCACCGGAGTGCCAGCTCCATTTTGTGTTGTCCTAATTGCTTAATACAAGTGACACTGAGCTCTGTGCCATGCAGAGCTCCTGACTGCACTGCATCAGTGCTTGTATCTTTAGCATCTAACCTTCTAATTACTCTGATGTAAGTGCACGTTGATTTACTTAAATTATATTGCCCTTCTTAGTTGTGTGTTAAAAAAAAAAAAATCCATGTGAGATGTTCTCCTAATTTGCCTGGGATCAACATCATGCTGACAAGCCTACTGCTAGCCAAAATATCCCACTAGTCCCTTTCCAAAACTGGAATATTGGCTGCTTTTTCCTGTCTTGGAGTTTAGTAGCTAAAAGCCAAGGTAAATAACCACTGGCTTTCATAAGATTGTTCAGGTAGACCTGGTAAGACTCTGGATTGCACATTACTGCACTTCATGGATTAGAGTGTCTGTAGGTAATAATACTTATCTATCTTTTTTTCTCCCTTCAAAAACTTGTGGCAATATTTATCAAGCACTCTCTTTCCTTCCTGTTGCTGTCTGGCACAGTATTGGTGTGGTTCTTGAGGTTTTTCATGTTCTTGAAGTGCTTGAATTAAAACCCAAAAAGCCATGTGGATTTTCCTGCCTTTATCCATGTACTTCCTGCTGCATTCTCTTGCTTTAAGAGTCCTTTCTAAAGAATTTTTGGCTTCAGTTTAATGCCATTACAGCTGTGCAATCAAGGACACAGTAGGACATTTTATTTTTAAGAAGGAATCTTGATGAATATCGTAACACCTATCCTATGGCTATAGCTTGATTTCTGGCCATGGGGATTTTGCTTTGTGCATCTCTGTTAGTTACCTTTTTTTCTTTTTTCCTATTTGCTTTCTACTTTGCATTTGACAGTCAGCACTGGGGTCTCTGTTTACCAAAATACTCTCTTTTCTCTGAAAATTCTTAATTCCTGGTGGTGCAAAGTCAAGATACCTGAAATGGGATTTGACCAGAAATATTTCAGCAGCCATTCATTGGTTTCTTTTTGTGTATCTGATAGTGAAATTATAGCAACAAATGTATTTGAAAAAGAAGGGACCTCTTTGTTCCCTTTGAGATTCCTTTCTTGTTGAGATTTTCCTGCTCTTGCTTTAAGGGGACAATCAGCTCCACTGGATTTCATTCACTGTTCTTGCAGTGAGGAAGTGGATNGGATTAGGTAGGATTGGGATAACTAGCCAATAGTCTGAGGTCTTGGTGTTTTGACCTATAGTCGTAGGACATTTGGCATACAGCCAATAGGGAGATAACAGAGGGTCTTAGGAAGTAGGGTATAGTACATGACTAAGCATTTTCTCTCCACGGAAGCCTTGGAGGCTCAAAGATTGCAACAGATGATCAGCTTAGCACATTTGTTGTCAAGAAGTGACAAAATGCTTCTTTTATGATCATACCTCATAATTTGTGTTTAAAATTCCTAGTAAATATTTTTCTTTCCATTTCCAAGCAGACAAAGAGACCAACTTTCAGATAGAAAGGGTTTGGAGAATATCTTTGTCCTAGATGCTAAGGATGACTGATGCTAATGAATTCTGCGGAAGTCATTGAGGGAGTAAATATGGAACTTTGTATATTGGCCTTTTAAATTATTTTTCATAGTGTAGGTGTACCCTCTGTATAAGTGAACATATTTAGTTATTCATTTTTAATTGTATGACTACATTAGTATATTTTTATATTGGGGGAAAGAAAAAGCTTGTTTTATAGTTACTGTGTTTTTATCATGGCAAGATAAATTGTTACATGACCTAGTTCCTTGTTTTTAAACTGCAGCTATTTAGGTTATTTGTTTCTGTCTGCCATCATTTAAATTCTAAACTAATCCCAGGAGCAGTGAGGAAAATACACATTTCTCAGCTGAAAATGCCTGCCCCTGTTGTTTTAATTTTTCAGAAAATTTTTGTGTGTGACTTACCTGACGTAGTGCTCTGAATTCACTGTATCTATAGGAATCTGCCTTACCTTGATTTTATATCTTTTTGTTAGTATAAGATGATAGCATCAAGTGTGAGTTTACCTCTGATCTGTTAGCTGTTAGCTAAGCTATTCATAAGAGAGCAGAGAAATTTAACTGATATGAGAGAGAAATATGATAGGCTTCTAAATTTAAATATTGTTCTGTCACAGCAGCTTAAATCTCAGTCATTCATTTTGAGAAACTAAAATTAAAAATTTGACAGGCAAGCATGAGTTGACTTTTATAAAGGATGAGCTTGGTTAACTTTATGTTCCTTAATGCACTTAAGGTGAATGTGTGTATATTATCTTAGTTTTGCTGTGTTTCAAGGGGTTTTTGCTGGCCTAAAGAAAAGCCATCTTATGTTTCACTGAGGTCAGCTGCCCTGAAGTAGCTTGTGGGAAATTTCTCAGTATAAGTCTGTTACTGAATGATACAGGAGGAATTGGACAGTGTGGTAAATGTGAATCAAAGTATAAATCTTTGGGTAAAGACAAATCACAGCACTATTGAGGGGAGAAAGCAATACAGAATGAAGGTGTCAGGTAAAGCACAGATGTAAAAGCATGTAGGCCTTTTCTCTCAGTATGAAAGCAAAGGTACTTTAAGAATGGTCCTGCCAAACAGTGACTGGCTCTGATGGTCCCAGGAGCTGTCTTGAAGGTACCAGGCTCGTGTTCTGTATATGATGTGTATTCCACTTAAATAACAATGTGTTGTCCTGTGTCTTTCTCTTAGAATATTACTGCTGCTACTTACTGACATGTATGTTCCATCCCTTCTCTGTCCAATTGTAGATGTACTCCAACAGAGTTGCTTTAAGTGACGAGTTCATCGCACTGCAGCCATTGTCCAGGGCAAGGAATCAGCTGAGCAAAATTAGGTAGAGTAGGAGGGACAGTTCCTCATCAACTCTTATGCATGCTCAAGGTGAACTAACCAGTGCTGAGAGAGATGGGAAGAGGCATGAATATATATTAGTGGGGTGAGAGGGCAATACCTGTAGTGCAGAAACATTCAGTTTGGTGATTTCTTGGCTTTGCTCTGTGTTTCTGAGCCAAATGCTTCTCCTAAGTAGCATGTGTTGGACGTGCTTTTTTTTTTTTTTTTCTCTTTAGATAAACATCCCTAGCATGATGCTCAACTTCCAGAATAAAGATCAGCTGTTCTTGCAACCATTTTTAAATAATCATGGTTTCTAGCATGGTTATAATGCTTTTAGTTTCTTTATGATAAAAATTAACAGCGCATTTTGCATGCTGGATAATTTCAGCTTTATAAGGCTGTGCCAGGAAGATCCATGTATTTCAGGCAGCAATTTCTTGCAAGTTATTTGCCCATTTTAATTTGCTTTCAATTGTGTCACAAGAGCAGAAAATGTTTGAAGCTTGGGTGCGTCCATACCCTTGTGCAGCTGAGGCTTCTTGTGTCTGTTTTGTGCAGCTATAAAGTGAGTGTTGTTTGTTTTCAATGTGTATAGATACATATTCCTAAAGGCATTTGGCTACAAAGTCCCAGAAAATGATTCAAAACAAGATCAAAGCATACATGTGTCTGTGTAGGTAAAACATGATTCTGCAGCTCTTCAAACGCACTGAGTTCATGAAATGCTGTCAAATGCTGATTCTCTTTTGTAAGACTTAAACATTCATATGCATCAGCAATGTCTCAATCTGTTCAATTCCAATATCTGCTTCTACATCCTACAGCAAGAATTAATGTAAAAATCCAAATTCCTTTTAAATATTTTTCAAGGTGACTTTTTTGTTAAAAATGTGCAAATAGGTGCCTAGGAGAACCAACTAGCCTGCATTTTAGGGACTTAATCGCCATTTGTTTAACTAAAGTTTTGTATTTCCTCTGAGAGTGCACTACAACTTTACAAGGCAAAACTTGAAATGGCCATTGTGCTGTGGTGCTAGTGACCCCAGTGTAAAACACAACACCTTGGATTTCCAAACACCCAGGGGATAGTGGTGGACTGGTTTAATTTTGTTTTGTTTTGAATTCAGCACTTAAAAAAGGCAAAGTACAGTATAGCTTTTGAAAACTGTTAAACTTAGCAACATATTGGGGAGGTTCCTCTGCATTAGCCTTTGCAAATTAGGTTTTTTTCTAATTCTTAATTTATCAGGTATCTTGGTTTATCAAGTTACCTTTTAAAAACTTTGGATTATTGCATTTAAGTCTCTGTTTTCTCAATGAATTATTAAAGTGAACTATGTTACACATCATATCTACACCAAAGGTTTTAGAGCAGAAGATTCTGTTAAATTTCAGAAAATAAACACATCTTAATGGTCATACAGCTGGACAGCCAAAGGAAAATAAAGCTGTCTAGGAATGCAGCACTGTAGCCATTAAAATGCTAAAACCAGGAGAATCCTTGTTAATGTGAGACAATTTTTTCATATTAAACTTTGGGAAGAGTTGAAAAAAAGGGAAATTTGCTTTGTCCATGAGTAACAAATTATTATGTAAATCCAATTCTCTTGTAAGTCAGAATTTTTGCACTTGAGTATCTGATAGTACCTGAAGTACAAGCACTGGCTGCTTTCTAATATGCAGTTGAGCTTGTAAAGTGCAACAAGAAGCAAGCAAGGATTCAGTTTTCCCTAATTCTTTATTCTGTCTTTGGACAAAGTTCAGAAGTTATCCTGTGGATCCTCGCCTGAAACAGTGAAAAGGAAAATCAGTTGATAGACAGGAACTGTTCACTTCACTATACTAAATAAAATCTAATTTGGAGTGAAGAGCATGAGTTGGTTTCTGTGGTTTTCCCGAAGCAATAGGGCAAAGAAGGCGAGGAAAACTGTAGGAGCATGAAACAAAACAGCTGCCTGGTGAATATGTAGCTAATGGGTAATATGTAGTAAAGCAGCTAATCTGTCACACCTCATTTGTACGTGCCCACCCAGGGATTGCATCCTTTGTGACTGCAGAATGCATGGAGGTTGATGAACAGACTTTGGCAGGTTTTTGTTGTTTGTAAATATGTATTCAAAGTCTCAAAAGGAGTATAACTGCAGGTTAAACTGAGTTCTTCTTTCTTCTGCCAAAATGCTTACGCTCCTCTTGAGATCAAAAGAAGACTTCCTTTATGAATGCTAATTAAAAGAAAAGTATGATGTTACAATAATTTTTTGTAGGCTTCAAAGTGTGCAAAAAATGTTGATGTTTATATTGAGTACATTGGTGATGTGTAGTAAAGATCTTTAAGGAGATCTTCTAAATGTCCAGGTGATTCCTGTAAGGCAGAATTGCAGTCTTGTTTGTGCCTGTTAAAATCCTGCCTCTAAACTTTACTGTCCCTTTTGGAACATGGGATGAAGAGGAAATGAAGCAGCACAGGCAGGTGCGGGTGTTGTGCTTTGCTGGAGTCTGGCTGAGCACTGCTTTCCCCCTTAGCTGCCTCTCCTGTTCCTGGAATGTGTGAAATATGTATCTTAGGGTACTAACTGGATCCCACTCTATCTCATTCCATGTTTTTATCTGTAAAGAAAGTGTTCTGTGTGCATGTATGTCTCCATGTCCTGTGCTTTGTAAGAACTGTCAAAAATCTTAAACCACATTTGGGAAGTGATGCTTGGACAGATGTTTTAATTCTACTTACTGATGAGATTAACTATGTTTACAGAGTTTCTGCCTTTGGACAGTGTGTTATGAAGTGTACCAAGAACTGGGGAAATGTAAGACACCAGAAAGGGTTTTATTTACAGAGAAGGCTGTCAGTGCACAGTGTTCTATCCGGGGCTCTGGAGCATTTACCTTGTCACAGCCAAACCCTGTTCTTTCTCCATCTCCAGCCCCATGAGTCTGTTGTTGCCTGGTTTTCCCTCAGTCCAGATCTGCTCTTTAGCTGGCTCCAGGCCCTGGCAGTATGGCCTTCATTCCTTGTCTGTATTTTTAACTCTAGCTCCTGCTCCATAGGATTATTCCCCTACAGCTTTCAGGTCTGACCCAGGCTGACTGTCGAGTAGTCCAGAGCAGAGAGGTCTCTGTTCCGTTCACAGCCTGTGTTTTCTGTAAGGAACTTGCATTTTTCAAGAGAACTGTCCAAGTGGAAGCAGGAAGTCCCACTAGTGAGGTGTGCTAGAACACCCTCACGTGCTGCACTTTGATCAGGGGTAATCTCTTCCCTGACAGACCTGTTCATTGTGTTAGCATAGCTTGCTGTTGGTCTGTTGGCTAATCCGTAGACTCTGTTACAGGAAGATGAGGAAATGAGGGAAGAATGCACCATTTTGGATTTGATCTCACAAAAGTGACTTACCTGAAGAAACTTTTGTCTAATGACTTGGAAATAATGAAATAATTTGGCATTTGTAGGTTCATTTGATACAAAGAGTAGAAAAAGAAACGGTGAAAACATAATGACAGTGAAGTTGTTAGATGTCAACATTCCTATATATTTTCTTTAAAATTTTTAAATCTAGTTCTTTGGGATTTTTGGTATACAGTATATTAAGGGTTAAAGATAGTGAGATTTACAGCAGGGAGCAGATTTTAATTTAATTATGGAATAGTAATAACAATCTCATGTCAATTTTCGAAAACATCCATGTGGCATCAGAATGTTGGTAGCTGGGACCTTGGCTCAGGAAAATACCCTGCAGTGCTCTCAGCTTGGTGAACCAGGATTAAATACATTCCCCATTCCTCAAAGTCACAACTTTTTTGTGTGATTTAATCTTGGGTTGAAATGCCTGTCTTGTGGCACATGGAAAACCTGCAGTAAGGCAAACAAACTGAAATGGGCCTTTCTGTTACAAGGGGGAAAACAAATAAAACTCCAAAATCTAAGAATTTTAGATAGATTCCAGATTTGCCGGGTTTCCTTGTTGTAGTCTGTATAGCACAAAAAGGCCAAACACTTTTAACACTTGGGCTCTGAGAAATTGCATTTGATGCACCAAAAATAAAAATTGCCTCTTGACCTTGTAAACATGCCTTGTTCTCTCAAGACCAGACCTGTGCAAGTTCTTGTAACAATGGTGACTGTTTTAAAGCAATGCAAGCATGGTGCTTTATAAGATCTGTTGCTTTTCTGTCCTTCCAGATGGAAGAAAAGGGTTCAGTCAGCTCAGCATGTGACTTTGCTGAAAGCAGGCACAGAGGGGAGGACAATAGGCAGCTGCTAGACCCATCTTGCCTGCCCGACAGTTCTTACCTCCACTAGGTAGTACTCCCACTGTACCCTAATGTGTGTGCATTTATTTACATATATCATACACAGACAGTCATTGAGTCATCTCCAAATACCCATATTTTTGGTACCTGCAAGAAAAATTGCATCATAGAATATTGGTTTGATTTATTTTTTCTTTATCAAGCTGAATCATTCTTTAATTCTGCACCTCAGTTGCTTTTTGATTTATTACATCCAGTGGGTCATTCTCATATGAAGTATTATGTTTATTGAGATTCCAGATCTTATGTTGTGAACATACTTTATTTGACACCCAAATATTAATAATATCTGGTATTTCTCTATCGTCATCAATTTTTTTAAAGCATTGTCTCTTCTGCCTTGTGTTTCCTGAGGGTTTGTTTCAGGTCTCCAGGGAATATTACACCTTCCTGCCTTGCCATGCCAGGTTTTACTTTGGTATAAAACTATGACCATAATTGTCCTCCACAGAGAGAGAGTGAGAAAAGGCACTCTCTAGCATATGTATCTTCCTTCCAGGCAGTGGATGTAAATATAAAAGTCCATGTTCACCAGGCAATGATAAACAGCGTATCTACATATAAAGTTTAGTTGGGTTTTCTTGTCCTTAATGTTCTCTCAGTATTTCTTTGTACTTGACTGTCAGTTTGACAGAACAGAATTGTTGTTTCCAGGCTTATGTAAGGTCTCATTTGCCATTTTTTAAAAAAGTGATATTATCTTTTCCGTAAGTTGTGGTTCAAGCATGATCCTAGCTTTTTGTATCTAACTTGTGAAGAATAAAGGAGATTCTCCAGAAAAAGACATTGGATCTCCAAAATCCAGAGTTGAGGGTTTGCTCCTTGGAAGCTTGTTTGGGTTACTCTTGGTTCCTCTTTCTGACAGTCTTTGGATAATATCCAGGACTGCTGGCTCTCAGGGTAACAGATTCTAAGGAGAAAAATGCTCTGGTACATCTGATCCAGCATACAGCCACTGTAATGTGACTTTCTGCAGAAAGAACATTAAGGTCTTTAACTTCAGAGGTCTGCTTGAGGATTATGGATGAAGTAAATACTCTGTTTGAAATCCTGAGTGCAGGAAAGTTACAGTTTTGTATTGCTGTGATGGCAGCTGTGAAGGTCACTCCATCTGCAGCGGGGGGTTTGCCTGCTGACCTCCAAATGGGAATTCCTCCTGCTCTGTGTAATCTCTTGTGTCACAGCTCTGGGAACACAGTCTGAGGTGGCTCTGAAGGTCATGTTTGCTGGTACTGCAGTGCTGCAAAGTGTGCAGTTCCTGATTCTGGTATCTTCTGGGGCACTGCAGCTGTGTCCAGTCGTGCTCCTCACATGAGGGTGTTCAGGGACTCAGGCTCTGTTGAGGTGTGTTTTGTTTTGTTTGTCTTTTAACCAGAACCCCTTTCGGACCTGTCACTTTCAAATCTTCTGCTCCTGCCTCTCAGGTACAGAAGTTCATTGTCGCAGTAAATGTTCCCTTTGTGTCCCAAAGACCCCCCAGATGAGTGTGTGAGTTGAAGCGTGTTCTGCCTGTGCTCAGCCACGGCCTCTGAGGTGCAGCATCCACAGGATCAGGGGTTTCAGTGTGTGGAGAATCCTGTACATTCCAACAGCTGCTGAGTGACAGCTGTGTGAACATCACAAAGAGTGGTGTGACAGGAAGGTCTGGAGGGGCTGTGGGGAATATGGCACAGGGCTGAGGAAGGGGCGGGTACAGGAAAAGGTGCATGGAAACAAACACCAGCTCTGCATGTGTTCCTCCTCATCCTACCAGTTGAGATTTTTCTCTTGTATTTTCAAAAGACTCTTCTATCTGTTAGCTGCCTCTTCTTTGTTGTGTAGGCTGTTCTTCTGTTGTGAAGCTGTAAATGTGTCCAGCTGCCTGTTTGGGGGGATTAGGAAAGAGAGTGTGTCCACTCATAGTAAACCATTCCCACAGGGAACTCTTGGGGTTCTTTGCAGTGTTTGGGTGGGTGGTGTGGAAGAAATTTGGGCTTAAAATCAGAATCTTCAGACAACAGTCAGTGACCTTTGGTGTCACAGTGAAAAGTTGTGGCAAGGTCGTAAGTGAGCTCTGTCCTGTCACAGTCGAAACTGCCTCCTCCCAGAATTCTTCTTTCGTTGGTGTGATAAGAGGGTGATGGATGCTTAAGATGAGCCTGTGTTCAGTACTTGTTTGACAGCATGCTCTCATGGAGAGTTTAAAATTAAATTTAAAAGCATCCCCACACTTCACATTTTTATTTCCCTTTGGTTACTGAAGTCAGTTTAGGATATTCTCTCTGCAGAAGTAGGAGATTCCAGTTATGCTGCAGTTGGTGCAGCAGTGCTGTAGAGGAGTACACTGGTAGGTGGCACTTACACCCATACATCTGTTACTGCTTTCTTTTCATTTTATTTCTTTTATTCCTTTTCTTTCTCACCTACAAAACATGAGCTGTTGAAAAAGTTTATTATGCTAATGTTGAATTATCCTTCATGCTGGCATGAACATAACTGAACCTTTTTGACATCAGCCTTGTTTGCTTTTGGATAAACCATGTTCACACAATCAGGAATGTGCTTTTGTTCCGTACCAAGCCAAGGGTATTTTGGTAGTGATATAATGTCAATTATTCTAGGAAGTTGCATTGTGCACTTGAGGAAGAATTACTTGGGATCCAGTTTCTGTGTTGTATTCTGCAGCCTGAAGCTTTGTCTTGTTAAATCTCCCTTAAAACAGGGCTGAGCTGGTACAAATTGTTGTAGGGCCACAGAGGGGAATCAAGGCATCCC
The DNA here is from genome assembly GCA_013400315.1 of Bombycilla garrulus. Taxonomy (NCBI): domain Eukaryota; kingdom Metazoa; phylum Chordata; class Aves; order Passeriformes; family Bombycillidae; genus Bombycilla; species Bombycilla garrulus. The sequence goes on along the minus strand of VXBU01001145.1, from coordinate 653,779 downwards.
AGCTGGAAATGCATGTGCTGTGCTCTGGGGTTTGTTGGAGGGAATTCCTGACCAGTTCATTTCCAGTGCCAGACCATTTCCATGTGCTCAGCAAGGCTGCACTCAAACTTTGGGAAGAACAAATTTTAGTGTATGTAGACCTTAGGAAGCAGTAACATTATTATTGTAGTTCTCCTATAAAATTGAAAAATATTCAACACTCTAGCTTTAAGAAAACCTGCTTTTCCTGAGTATTTTTTTGGTTAACATCTTCATTGCTACAATTTGTGAGTACTGATTTTTCTTTTTTCTATCTTTTTTTTTTATATTTTTTTCTTTCCAGCTTACTGAGGCAGGTTCAGGTATCAACTGCTTGGACTCCATGTGCTGCTTCTCAGATGGGGAAACAGCATGCACATCTGTTAGAAGAATGCTGGAACGACTAATGGGAAGGTGTAGCCCAACCCGGGTCAACAGGTGTGGCATTTCTCTCAATAGCCTTTGCTGCAGACGATTCTCCTATAAACTGGAACCTGATGAGCCTGCAGCAATAGATGTCTAGAAACCAGCTGCAGGTTTTGCTTATCTAAGTAGAAAATGCAACTCTTTACTGTACTTTTTTTATCCTAAAAGATTAGCTTCTTGTTTCTTTTTGAGTGGTTTCTTTTGGGATGGGGAGGGGAAAAACGGTTTTTGGAAGATTTCTGTTGAAGTGTTTAGTTCGGCTTTACAAGCTCTTGTGTTGTATCTATGGTAATTTCTCTTGATTTGTACATTCTTCTCTTTAGAAAATCAAGCCTTGCTACTGTTTTTGTTCTCCTTTTTATGATTACTTTTTGGCCTTCACGAATCAGGAGTTGTTTGTAAAGTCAAAAGACTTTTCCCTTTGGTTCTTGATGTACAACCTCCAAATATTTACCTTGGAGCTTGCGTTACTCCTGAAGGTATACAAAAGGCTCACATTCCCCCCCTTAAATCTAACTTCACTGTTAGGAGAGCCTTTAAGTCTTTCAGCCATTGATTGATATGAAGATGAAATATTTTTGTAGTATAACTTTTATAATCTATTTCTAAAATCAGAATGATTGACAGAACAGAGTCTTCAGGTTCTAAGAATTTTCAATGTTTTTTGGGTTCCAGAAGGTATATTGTCAAAATCATGTGTGCCATTCCAAAGTATGTGCTAAATAAATCTTTCCTTCACAAACCACGTGTGAAACAACCATCGGTGGGGTATAAGCACGTTGAGTAATTGAATATGTCTGAGGAGCAACACTGCTCTTGCAGTCAGCCCAGCTGGGAGAGGAGCTCACTGAATCCTCCCGTGTGCCATCTCCCCATTTCCAAACAAAGAGGGATAGCAAACAAATACGGAAATATTTGGGGGTAGAAATAAAAATAGTCTTTTGTACATCGTAATCTCTGTCCCTGAATGATATCATGGTCCTTCATTGGTCAAAAGGCAAACCTGAAAACACTCAACTTCACACATTTTCAAGGAAACTCATTTTGTATTTGAAGAACTTTGTCTCTTTCAATTAAAGGTTGTGATATCATTCATTGGGTATCAAATCTCGTGTGGATAATTTTCCCTGACAGCTTTGTCAGCTCTGATTCTGCCTTTAGGTATTGCCTGGTCTGTAGCTCATCTCTGTTGGAAATCTTGTGTTGAACACGGTGTCTGTGCTTTCAGTCAGTCTCTCTTCTTCTGGCTTGCTTATGAAATTTATTCAATGTTTCTACAAATCTAGGGTATGAGTATGCAAGAAGTTTCATTCCATATGAAAAATGAACTGTTACAATTAAGTACATTTTTAATTGAAACTTGCTGTGTAGAAAGCGGGCATGATGTGTAAAATAAACAGTTTAATAGAATTTTTAATCTACAAGGTGAGCTTTTAATTGGTCTAAAAAAAAAAATCAACATTTTGGTAGCAGTTGCTCTAACTTTTCTGGGGTTTTTTTTCACTTCTCTGTAAAACTGTGCTTTCCAAATGAGGAATTTCTCATGCTGCTTCTTTTCACTTACTGTTACCTAATTAGGGCAGATTGTTAGTTAACAATTGCCTTACTAACCTGTAGTCTTATAAGGTAGGTATTCTGTGTTTTGTTTTCTGCAATGTATTTGCAGTTTTACAATTTTCTCTTTGTTACACTCAAATTTTCTTTCCTTAAGAATTTAAAAATACTTATTTAAGCTAACTTGTATTTGACAGAATATTAAGCACTTTTTTTTAAGACTGCTTTTTCTCAGGTTTCTTTTCTGCTTACCTCATGTAGTTTTCAGATGAAGCTTCATCTAGCCAAATAATTTTAGAGTTCTGAGAACACAGACATTAGGATTAAGTTCAATTAATATGCAAAACTATCTTGGTGCTACACTGAGAGCTTGAAGTTCTGTGGGTTTTGCTTCTGCCTCTGGTTGAAATTGCTGTGAAAATTTTTCCAGTTTTACTTATGTACAGTACAAATAGAAAAGAGGTTTTTTTAAAGTCAATTATATTTATTTTCTCCAATGATTTCAGCTCCTTCCACTCAGTATTGACACTTAAAAGCTGGCCTAGAAGTCAAGGGAGCATTTTCTCCTTTACGCTTTCTTGGTAATATGAGAAAGTCTTCATTCATTTTTTAAATTACTAATTGCTTAAATCACATGAAGCAGTTGCAAGTTATGAAATGCTGAAGGTACAATTAAGAAAACTGCTGGGCAATTTTAAAATTGTCTAGGCTTTTTTAATGAGCTTGATCTGCTTTGTTTTTTATCTAAATCTCCAGAAGATTGTGCAGTCCCCAACAGGATGGTCTTTCGAGTACTTTTACTCTATAAAACAGCTAAGTATTCAACCAGGAGGTAGCTGCAAATTATTTTTGTTGATTGAAGTGATGCTGATGAATATGTTGTTTGTGCAAGTGCTGTAGAATGAAGAGCACTATTTTAAATAATGTTGCTGTAGCCAGCTTGTGTTGTATTCTCTGCTCCTGATATTCTGTCAAATATGATATTCTGTCAAATATGATAACGTGAAATCAAACATGGTATCAAATTTTGATAAAAACTTTGATGAATCAAAGTCATACAAATGCTTGGAGTAGTGGGCCACAGGAATATAGTCTCTTATGCTTAATTTACTGCTTGTAAAATGTATCTGAGAAGTATTTTCTATAGCTTCATTAGCCAGTTAGAATATAAAATGTGTGGTGTGGTATGTTAAAATGCATTTTTGTCTGTCTGTTCCATTAAATTGTCTGTCGACTTGTCAGTCACTAAAATATTAAGAATGCTGATCACATACATTACTTGTACAGTAGGAATCATTGCTGAATTGTTGGGTCTCCCATTAGTGATTCTTGTGTTGAGGCACTGGATGGAACAGTTCTAAAGAAACAGCAGATTTCTGACAGAGCCTAATTTGGAGGATAAGCTCCCTGTGTTTTGATTTCCTGCCTTCCAGCCTTCTTCAGCTTTTCCCATTCAGTCCCATAACGCTGTCCAGCCAAGAACTGCATTTCCTCCCAAGCAGTAATTTGTCCTCAAGGGAAGGACACTGTGAGACCCCTCTGGGTCAGCAGCCGTGACATCTGGGGTGGTTCCCTGATGTTTGGAAGTGTAACAGGAAGGGATGAAACAGGTTCCTGGCTGTAGATAAGCTTTGCCTCCCCCAGGTTCAGGCAGGGTGGATGTTTCCCACTGGCACAGGCTGTGCTGGGTGTCCAGGCTGGCTGTGTGCTCCACAGGGCTCTGCTGGAGCAGCCTCACGGTGCCTCTGTGCACAGGCAGCATTCACAGCCTCCCCAGGCACAGCCCTAAAACTCCAGCTGCAAAACGGGCAGAAAAACATCTGCTTGTTTTAACCCCTAGTGATGGAAATAGCTGTAGCTGTGTGCTAATTACACAGCAGGCGTGAATTGGCCTCTGTGTCCAGAGGTCTGGAGGAGCTGCAGGTACCTACCTGAAATCAGTAGAGTAATCCCTTAAAGAGATGCATTTGCCTGCTCTCGTAACACTTTTATCTTTTGCTCTCATAGACTTTTCTCCTCACCTCCCAGTACAAGTACAAGTTCCCAGTCAGCCAAACTTTTCTTTTATTGTTACTTTAGATCATGGAGTGCATCGGATCCCTTCTATGCCAACGACAGGAGCATCTTGACTCTCTCCACAATGGACTCATCCACTTGCTGACAGGGACATTTTTGATTGCCTTGTGGAAGCCCTGTGGTGCTCACACAGCTGTAGCAGGTGCTGAGGCGAGCTCAGTGTCCGGCGCTGCCCTAGGAAAGCCCAGAGGCCTCCTGAGTCCAGGCACCCTTGTCTGGCCTGGCCTCATCTGCACAGCAATCGCTTCCAGGGTTTTTTCTAATTATATCTACAAATTGCTAAATAAGTTGTTTTGTTTTGGTTTTTTTCAAGGAATGCTTTTACCTCTGACCATTTGATCCTTTTTATTGCTGTATGAGCAGATTGGAATCCTGCATTTAATACTTGAAACGTCCCTGTAGGGCAGTGACAGAAATCTTTCTCCTCCCAAATTTGAGTGATCCAATTTGAATCTCCACAATGAAACTTTTAGAAGTTGTATTTTTCATGATGACCCTTCCCTTTAAACACACGTTCATTTTGAACTTTCTTGCAGATGCTGTCTTAACAGTTTGCAAATCAGTTTTGTTACTTCTGTGGACAGTTACTGTATTCTATAAGCAATCAGTTTAGTAATTTTTGAGAGTTAAATGCAATTCAGATATTTATGCTGGTGTATGAGTGGCAGTATACTAGCCATTGCTTTGAAACACTGTTAACTGTGACAAATCAGTAATTTGGAATAATAAGGGATATAACAGTTCACTGTTCTCGTAAAGTACAATTCAGAAACCAGTCATTTTTTATTATGCCCTGTGTGTTTTGTTAACAGTTCTGGATCCTGACATGGAAAAATTTGCTAAGAATTGATGAATCGAGCAGAAGTCTCACTAGCATAAATTTTTTGAATTATTAATCCTTTTAAAGTTGGGGAATTTTTGCATGTTTTGTTCTTTTTCCTGTATTTATATTGAGTCATGTTGTACTTTGAAGATATAATTATTGCTTAATTATCTTCGTCTATCGGAAGGATCCGAGACCTTGATGGCAATGTTTTGATACCTGAGTATGCCAATAAAAACAAATTGCACAGTTGGAGCTCTGGGTGGTGCATCCTGCAGGTGCCTCCCCTGCCCCAGGACAGACGTGTCTGCACAGTGGGGGCTGGGGAGCAGCAACACTTCAGTGTTCCCTCAGCCACAGAGGCTGAACCACTGCCTGTCCTGGGCTGTGGGAGATGCAGTGGAGGTGCTGCAAGAGTGCCTTAGAACAGTGCTGTTCATGGCTGCGGGCTGGGAAAAGTGCTGCTGCTCCAGGACACCCCCTTGTGTCACCTGTACCAGTGACAGCCCAGCAGTAACTGCAGTACTCGTCCTCGCAGACAGTTAAAAGTGTGAAGATCCGTCTTGAAGTTGGCTCTGGGTGAAAACTGTAAATCTGGGCTGCTGCAAACCTGGCTGACTGTAACTGGGCTGCTGCCAAGTTCATCCCAAGTTCAATGAGCAAAGGAAGAGGTTCTGCTTTCCTGGGAGCAGATCCTTCAGATGCTCCTTACCTGTAAACAGCTCTACTGTTCATTTTCCTACCCATGACTTTAACTGGGATTATTTCAGCACTCCTCTTGGAGCTTTGTTTTTGCATTAGTGCCTGGCAGCTTCACTCAGACCTGAACGCTGCAGGAGTGGAGTTTACAAGAGCTCAGTGCTCAAGGCAACATCTGTGTAGGAAAGAAATTGACATTGCAACTTTGTTGTTAAATTTATAGTGACTTGAACTGCAGCCCACAAGGGATTTTTCCCACTGTTGTAGGTAAAGATCAGTTCAGAAATTAAGAAGCTTTAAAAATAAATTACAAGATAAGAAGAATGGACAAAATACAGCAAACTTTCCTTTTAAATGTTTAATTCAGGGTTCATAGTGCATTTCTTCATGTCTTCACATGCCTGAGCGCAGTGAAGCTTGAGTTTGAAAATGTCAGTGTGCACTAGATCCCTCCAGCGAGTGCCCAGGGGATGAAGAAACACTAAAATTGAGCCTTGTCTTCCTCATGCAGCAGGTATGAACATGTGACTAATCCCACTGCACAGGGCTGAAAACCTGGATCCAGCTGGAGAGGCAATAACCTGATTGTCATCCATCCAGTCTCCTCCAGATCTGCACTAGCAGGAAAATACTCTTGGATTTCACCAACTCCTATAACTTCCTTTATATTCCATATCTATATTAAACCTGGGTTTAAAATAGTAATTTTCTTCCTAGTAGTTTCTCCTCCTAGGAGTCTCCATGCTGCCATGGACTCCTAGGAAATACAGAATTCTTCTACTACTCTAATCAGATATCTGCTGTTTAGCTGTATTTTACACCTCAGCCCCCGTGTTTCACTTTTCAGCAGTGTTTGTCCGTGTCAGGCACAGCCTTGTCCTGTCAGTGTGTGTGACCGTGTGCCCTCATCCGTCCGTGTGCTTCGTGTGTCCTGCCCGAGTCAGGCGGGCTCGTCGTGTGAGGGGAGCAGAGGCTCTGCCATGAACCCCGCTCCAAGCATTTTCACTGGCCCAGCTCTGTAGGTGATGTATTTTGGCTTTATACCACACCAGTGCGTTGAGTAGATTTGCACAAAAGCAGCACAGTCGTGTATTTAAAGAATAATTTGCGCTCATTATGTGTTTCTTTAAAACCTTCCATCTCCTCTCCTCCCTTTCCCCCTACTTCCCCTTTTCCCAGTGTTTGTAAGGTTACCGAAGAAACTTGCATTTAAACAATTCAGGAAGGACTTAAGAATCCATCCCTCGGCCAAGGTATCTTTTTCTATTTGCAGTAAGTCTAAGTCAGTAATGTCTCGTTGAGTAAGAGCATAGATGTGGTTTGCTTAAGGGCAGAGTTTTTGTTGTGACAGATCCGTTGTGTGGAAGTCACTGGGGTTTTGTGTTGATGTCACAAATCTTTTAAAAATGCTCCTATTTAAGAAAGAAAGACTCTATTTATTTGATAGCTGAAGTGTAGGAGCCAGTTCACTCTGCCCTGTGCAGAGTCCTTCACAAGGGATACTGAAAAATCCAGCTAATTCAGTGTAATGCTGGCATTCACCTCCCAGTGTGAGTGTGAACGGGTGGGGGAGGCTTTGCCACGGGGAGGAAAAGTTTTATTATTTACCTTTTAACCTTGAAATCCGTAAGCCTGTAGTAGATGTTTGTAGCTCAGAGCAAGAGTGGTGTACACTCACTTTACTATGCAGTGTCCCTGAGGAAGCACCTTCTTCCACAGCTGCTCCCAAATGGGATCGTGTCCTCTGCAGGTCAGTTCTGCCTCTGGGAAAAACAGGGTTTGGTTTTGTTACTTAGGAAGATAATTTTAGCTGCCAAACTCATGCTTTTTAAGAGGATGCAGTGGGAAAAAAACCTGAGATGTTCTGAATTGTTTAAAAAAACCTAAAATTTAAATATTTTGCTTAAAAATACTCTGTATTTTTTAAGATTAGAGCAGGGACGGGGGAACAGAAGCTTCAAAGGAAGGAATGCTGAAAACTTTCGTTTTTCATTTTTCAGAATGATTTGAGAAAAGCTTATGCAACTTCAAATGCATATTAAGCACCTATAATTTCTTATTGAAAATATTTGGTAATATTTTCAAACATTTTTTTTATGGTAGCGTAACTGCTATATTGGCATAAAATACCATTTTCTAGTGCTAGAAGTGTCTCAAAGCTGCAGCCTAAATTATTTTTCATACTGCTATCTCCTATTGCTGTACTTCCAAATACTTGTGATTTTGGTGAAATTGAGTGTTCCAAAGTGCTCAAGCAAAATGTGCTTTTGAACCACTTATTTCGAGGTAGAATTCCCTGATAACTCACCATTGTTACTGCCCTCACCACTCCCTTTTTTACGCAGATGTCACTGCTTAAAGCAGCCATTCCTAGAGCTGGGCAGCCCTTTCACCTGGGACTCGTTTAAGCCTTTATCCTGTTCCTGAATTACTTCCCAGCCAGACTCCCTCCTTTGCAGCTCTGGGCTGGGATTTTTTGCTGCAAGTGTTTTAATTGTTGGTTGTTCTGTACGTTCTTTGCTTCTGTTTGTTTCCAGTGGCAGCTTTGGTTCCTGCTCCGGGCAGGGCTGGGCTGGAGCAGGAGCAGGGCCGGGTGCGCGGGATGCTCGTGGCTCTGTCAGCTCTGGTTCGCAGCGGGCTGTGCCAGGCTTCTGCTTTCTATGGATTTCTCTCTCCCTTCAGCTCAGTGCTGCTCCAAAGGCGTCAGGACTCGCCAGAGCCGTGTGTGCTGCCCCGGTGCTCCTCAGGGGACGCTGTTGTCACCGCCCGGCTCCGGCTGAGCCCCCCGCTGTCCCCTCGGCCCGGCCGCGTCCCCGCGGAGGGCGGGGGCCAGGGGCGAAGAGCTCGGCGGGACACGAGAAACCCTGGCGGCACCTCCATGGCCTGGGGGTTACTCAGCTCTCCTCCTCGGTTTTCAAGGAAGTATTACGACGTCAACCAGCAGCAGGTTCTCTCCCTTTTTACATTTTGACAACAGGATAACACGATCTGTGGAGTGTGCAGCAGAAAATGGTTAAAAATGAGGCGCACCTTGCTGCAGGAGGATCGTATTTGTATCTCAAAGAATATATTTTTACAATTCCTAGTGGCAGTGCCCATGACAGATTCTAGGTTTTATGCATACAAAAGTAACAAATCATTATCTAGACTCCTGTTTTTTCTCTGAAGTGGGATTGAGCTTACTTCTTAGAAGAAAAAAACTGGAATGGTCTCAACTCTGCAAGAAGTACCTTTTAAAAGATGTTGATCCTTAATTTGAGGCAGATTAGGGGCATTGCCCACTGGAAATGAGCAATAAGTAATACAAAGAATTTTGGACCTCTGACACTGTGGCTGCCTCATGTTATTTTTGCTCGTCTGACAGCAAGGTCATGTGCTTGCTCCTTGTACAGCTTGGTCAGTAGATGTTTTGAAAATGGTTTATGAAAATTATATTTATTAAATAAAACTTTCACTTCTAGCTGAGTCATTGTTTTAATTATAGAAGGGGTAGAGGAAGAGATGGCACAGCAAAGCCAGGCTTGCTGCACCTTGGCCCAGGAGCAGGGCTGGAGAGAAGTCACCTGCAAGAAAAGGAAAACAAACCTGGGCCTCCCTCCACACACTTTTTACAGTCCCCTCATCTCTCACCCTCACAGGTTCCTCACCCTAATTTGATTTATCCCTCAGACTCCTGCCAGTTGTCCTTTGAACACTGAAAAAGGCTTGAAATGTTGCGTTCCAAAAACACAGAATTGGAAAAGAAACGGGCAGTTTCATGCAAAACACTGAGATTGCATTTAGGCAGCTTTTGCTGACTGTGAACTTCCAGAAGCTGGTGTTGAGTTTTCTACAATTTCAATGGTCAGACCTGGGCCTGAGGTACAGGTAGCTATTCAGGAGCAAAACTGTTGGTGTTTATTTCTGCAGATACCTCTACACCTTGGTACTAAACCAGTTCCATATTTACAAAGCTAAGGCCTATTTTTGATAATGGAATTGTAATTACATCAAGTATTTAATGGTGTGGTCAACTGCTGGAGAGCTCAGAGGCCTGAAGGGCATCACTGGCTTTTGTTTAAAAGCCAACCCAGTCAATCTACCATCCTCAAAAAAAATCTACAGAGACGTCTAGCAACATTATTCAAATAAAAGTGTGAATGACAAAAGTTTATTAAGTGCATTATTTTAAAAATTATATTTTCTTAAATAAGGATGTCAGCACGGATTTCATTGTAAAACAGCTTTGAGGCAAGTCATAAGTTACTTATTAACAGGTTGATCAATAAAAAAGTGGTTTTACTGCTGTACTTGAGGCACATCTGAAGCACTGCAGGGTGTGGGGTTTTCCTTCCCGTGCTGGGGCATGGCCCTGCCAAGGGCTGGGAACAAGCAACAGGCAAGGGAAAGGAGCAGGCTTTAGAATTTTTTTCCCCCCACAAAAGAAAGACTTGCCCTGAACAATGTATTGTATGCAGAACACAAGTATTTCATGCCTTTTTTTTTCCCCACTCCCTAAAAGCACATTCCAGAAACAAGTTTTACAAATAATACACTGAAACAATGCAGTACAAACCTCAGTCATGGCAATTTCACTGGAGCTTTATTGCCTCTGTTGGTAATGAGAGGGATTGTAAGAAGTTACATTTTGAACTTACAGAGATATGTAAATGATGGATTTTTATTAAATATAATCTCAAGATTAAGTGTTTTATATCAGGGCACTTCTAATTTTGTACATATTTTAATGTATAAAAACAGTTTACAAACTTTATGCTTGCTTTCATTTTTTTTCTTGACATTTGGCAAAATTAAATCAATCCATTTGTGGGGAGATCATCAAATTGAAGACATAAGCACTTAAGAATTAAAGCAATCCAAGTAAGCAACTGGCTGCAGACTTAAAAAAAAAACCAAAAACAAAACAAAACAAAACAAAAAAAAAACCCCACACACATACATGAAGGAAAGAAACCACATGGCCACATCCGAGCACGTTTCAGTACAAAATATTCCCTGTAACCAGGCATTTTGTCCTTAGAACAACACCCTGTTAAATCAATGTTTCTTTCAACTTCAGTCATTTTGAAAAACTTTTAAGATGCCATGATAGCACAAATAACCCTTTTCTGCAACATAATTAGTCATAGTTTTTATGTATTTCTTTATAATTACACAGTAATTATAAGCATGTAGTACCAAACTGATGACAACACTATTTGTTGGAAAGATCTTGCATTCAAAAGGAAGAGTCTCTAAAACACCACGGCCTTTCGCCACTGCCCAATCCCAGACTTTTCTGAGGGACAAGTCTGCACTGGGGTGAAAAGCAAGTCAGTCCTCTCCAGACACAGCATACTTGAACTAATCAATCTGAAACAGTACCAAAACCCTCAAGACAGAAAACAGCACGCAGAGATAACCTTGTCGAGCCTTTTTTTTTTTTTCACCCCGCCCACCCTCATAATTTCAAGTCCCCATTTTTATTTACACAAAACTGAGAAAGGAAATACTGAAAGCAGCAAAAACACACAGTTTTTGGCATAGCCAATTCCAGTAGCTGGAAAAAGTCTGCAATGTTTTTGAGGAACTGTATTTTTGGAATAAATGCACAAGTGGATCTGCCAAAAGGGCACTGCTGTAAGGGGAGCCAGCCTTAAGGTCAACTGTACAGAGTACAAATAAAATCTTTAGCTGTTTAATAGTCAGTTGTCCCCTAAAATACTTTTAGCATCTGCACAAAATCGTGCTGCAGTCTAGTGCAAGTACCAATGACTCATCTCAAAAATAATTCTGGCCTTATCAGGGCACTATTTAGAGCAGGGACTTAAACCCTCTCTTCTCATTTCTAAGTACGGTCTGTCTCCTCTCCTGGAGCTCCTTCTTTCCAGCTCGTTTTCCAGAGCAGGACTTAAAACATCTCTCCACAAGTAACTCACTGAGGAGTAAAAGACCATAAAAGCAGCTGAAGAGCTCTTGTATTATTAAAGAATTGCATCTGATAAAACCTGCTTTGATCCAAATGAAGAGATTTAGTCAAATGCAGCAAGACAGAAGTAGTGATGATCCACAAAATAATTTAAATAAACAAAGCCAGTGTAGAAGTTTGTATCTGATCTGTGCTTGTTTGGGAAAGCTTTACTCCTAATTTCTGTATTTGGCAAACACAGTGGTATGTCAATTTAAGGAAAACTCGGCAAAATAATTTAAAAAAGGGTTTCATCCCTAATGGCAGTACCTCTATGTTATGAAGATTGAACTTACCAGGATTATGGTTTCAAAACCCAGATTCACATCAACCTCACCAGCTTCTTGTACAACAGGGCCATTTGCTTCGTCACACCTCAGCCATAAAAGTCACATCTCAATTTAAAATACTGTATTGTGTAGCAAACAGTTAAGACACAAATTCAGTATATTCAAGTGTTTGATTTCCACAGAAATGAAAAACCTTTCTTTGACAGACAGATAAGCATTTCAAAACTGTAATGAAATCTGATTTCTTAAGAGAGTAACCTAGAGAAGGGTTCTGTGAGGACCCAGCTCAGCCTCCTGCGGGCTCTGCCATCGCCCTCGGGGTGCAAGTGCTCAAGTTGTGTTGTCCCCAAGCTGTTCCCAGAGCAGCTGAGCCACAGCAAACCTCAGCCAGCCCTGGGGCTTCCTGGTCATTCCTGTCACTGCTGTGACCAGAGACTCAAACTCGGACGACACCTGCACTTTTCCAGAACAGAAAAAACTCGGACCCAGTACACTTAAATATATCACTCTTGCAGGAAGTGCTATCAGTACAGTCTTTGCAACTAGCCCCAAGTGTATATTTAAGGATTCTTTTAAAAATTGTTTTGATGTTGATCTGTATAACTCAGATGCCATACAACAGTTGTCTGATGATGACCAGCGTTGTGCTTTATGGGAAATCAGAAACCTCAAAATAATTATAAAGCTTCTAGGACTTATGGGAGATGAAACTAAGGTGATCCACCAACAAAAAATAAATCCATGATGAAATCCACAGTGTTGGAATTTTAACGGGCAAGAGTGGTCCAGACTAGAAGAAAAGCCCAAACCACCAGTAGAAGAATGAAATATGATATGGTCCAAGATGTATCCTTAAAGGTTTGTCTCAACCCTCAGCCACATTGTGAGGATTGATCTTCAGTTCAGTCCAGCCAGCAGAAATTGACTGTGCAATTTTCCATTTCAGGTATTTGTACAGACTATGTACACTCTAGAAGGGTCCTTTAGTGCTACACTGTCGTACTTTTTGTCCCAGCAATTTGAGGGCGTGCAAATTCCACAAAGTCATCAATGAGAACTGGCCATGCCCCTAAAAGAGGAAAACACCAGACTGTATGAACTTGGTTCAACAAGGCATTCCTTCACAAGCTTCATATCCAGACAAGCTATTTGCTTTCCAGTATTAAACTAGGCAGACTTAAAAGCAAAAAAATATAATTTTCTTTTCCTGCTCGAAATTTAAGAGCCAATTAAAGATTTCTGCTTCCTTTAAAGCCAGTTAACACACATCACTTTCAAGGGTCATCTTCCAGACAAAAACAAAAAACTGACCAAAATCCTCACTCAAAACTGACAAGGGAATGAGGACATTTCAGAATTACTAAATGAAGCTGGAGAAGTTTGCTGCCCCCTGCCCCAGAGGTATCACAAGTTTAGTTCCTCCCTCACTGAACTGAGGTGCTGCCAAGGGCTGAGGGTGATCAGCTGTTCTTGGCTGCGCAGGGACTGAAGAGGAAAGATCAATACAAAAGTTTACAAGAAACACGTTTGGTAGGAAGTGAGCTCTGTTCAGCAACCCCTGTGTGCTGCCAGCTTCACTTCTATGTCAAAACATGTCTTAGCCTCACATAAACTGAAGCAAGACTTAAAAACATTCTCAGCTAGGAAATGCAGTAACTAGAGGACCCTACAGGGAGCTGCACAAACCATGGATCAGTTACTTGGATGAAGATGCAAAGAACTGCTCCAACAGAATCTGTGGGTTTTTAATGGAGATATAGCAGGGTTTGTCTCAATAAGAAAGAATTTGGGGTTGTCTCAGTAAGAAAGAATTTATGTCTGAGCTTAGACAGAACAAAAAAAGAAAATCGATTCCATGAAAGCTTCAGCATTTCTTTTCTAAACCATCAGTAACAGAGATGATTACAACATGCATTAAAGCAGCTCCAACTGGACTTCTGATCACCAGTAATACTCTAATGGAGCTGGTTTTGAGGTTGTGCCAAAACAGATACACAGTAATAAATGTAATATAAAACACAGTTAGAAGTTAATAAGATAAAAAGGCAATGTTTACCTTCCTCATCATAGTTAGACATATCATCTGCTATCATTGTACTAAAGTCTAGAAGAAGGTTCCAGGTATCCTTAGGAATTGATCTTTTATGATGTTCCTGTTTGGAGAGGTGGAAAATTTATATTTTAGAAAAAAATAGATTAAAACCCTCTCATACATTCATTTTTACTGTCCCAGACACAGCCATATTCCCAGAACATATTTCTCTTGTATACACTATGAATATCTGGGATTAAGACAGTCTATTTCATCTACTCAATAATTTAAATATGTTTGTCTTCCAAGTTCTGAAAATACTGCAGTCTAGATTATGTAAAGGTTTAAACTTACCAACAAAAATTTGTTCCACAAGTCTAGAAATTTAAATCTTCCATTAAGTACTAAATTCCAGTAGGCAATGGCCATTTCTAAATCTGTAATATTAAAATATATTACTTTTAGAGATATACATATCAAATATATAATCTCCACAAGTATCTAACACCAGCATGAACCATGTATCCATAAATGTGAAAAGACTAAACTAATGCAAATATACACATGAATCCTTTACAAAAAGGCAACCATAAATAAAGTGTTACACACATATTTTATATTATACTGAACTGAAAACTGCCTTTATTGATATCTCACATATCCAAAACCCTCAGGACATTTCCTATGTAACATTTCTTCTGCTATCTAACAGTACTTTAGTTAAAAGTCAGCAGTTAAAGATTCTATTGGCTTGAAAAGAAAATTTGTAGTATTTTGTACCGAGATTTTCTTTTTTTTAAATGTATAAAATACAATTTAGGTAGAACCAAGTTTTAATTATTTCATTTTTAAGGTAACCTTAGTACAGCTGCTGCCTTTATAACAAGGCTTTTGTCATGTGCTCATTTCTGCAGCCGAGATTTCTTTTGAAAAAGAATATTTAGCTAGTGTCCTTAAGCAGACAGAAGATGGTTGTGTGGTGTTGTTGAGTTTTTGCTTCTGTTTGGGGCTTTTTTGTTGGTAGTTTGGGGTAGTTTCTGGCCATTTTTAATTTGTGGGGTTTTTTTTTTATGGTGGGTNTCCCCTTGTTTCAAAACCTCCTGTTGAATTCCTGCTTGCTTGGAATGAGTGAAGCCTGAGCTGACACATGTGAGAGCAGCCCCCTGGCTGTCCAAAACCAGAGGCTGCACAACCAGGGATTGCCTGGGAACTGCTCTGTGCTGCAGCACCAAACACCCCTCACCATGAATTACCAAATTCAGTATCCTCAGCCCCAGGACAGCACACAGTGAACCCCAAAAGCCTGCCCAGGTAAGTGCACTCTTTCCAACAAAAGCTCTATTTGGCAATCTAGCAAATTTCTTCTATAAACAATCCCCTTCTGCAAGCAGGGGGAGAAGGCACAGGATCAACTGCACACGTCAGGAAAAAAAGAAAAAACTCACACCAATAACCCAAGAATCCCCACCCCTTCCTTCCCCCAGGTTGCCCAAATATTTAAAAGAACCCAGGGAGGTGGATCCTGGAGGAGAAACCAACTGCAAACAAAACAAAGTATGAAATCTGCATTGCTCGAGGGGAAACAGAAGCTGATGGGGAGTTTCTGAATTCTTTAGCATCTGATATTAAAAGTTCTCAAACAGCAGAGTCACATTATAATACCTCCTGACCACACTACTCAATAAATGTGTGGAGGATTTTCCAATAGCTGCAAAGAGGTTTGATTTCAGACAAAAGTGTAAGTTTGAATCTCAAGAAGCAGAGACAAATTAGACAGAAATCACTACTCCTCAGTAAATAAAGCTGTATCTGAAAATTGCATCTCATTCAAGATTGTAGAGGCTCAAAATCTCTCTTAAACAGGAGATTCAGGTACAAAAACATGCATTTAAGCTTTTAACTAAAACTACTGCCTTTCTAAAAATTAACATATACAAACTTCAGAGGAAGCTGAGCAGTTCCTCAAGGAAACAGACAAAAAACTTTTATTTACTTGTGCTGCATTAATGGCGTGCATACAAATAAGGCAACGTCATCAAATCACTGAATTTTACAGTGGTTTGTAAACAGTCACTATAAACAAACTGTGCATTCTGACATTTTTATACAATTTTGAGATAATTCTTGTGGTTAAGCAAAGGCTGTTAAATGCTAAATCCCAGGATGCTGCAACCTCAAACTCACTGTATGAGTTCAAACATGTAAAGCATGATGACATAATACCTTGGGACAAACTCCATTTTTAAAAAGAAACTATATGAAATAACAAAACTGGAAAGTAAAGATACAATTTTAGGGTTTTCGTGTGAGAATGCTCAGTGAAATCCTCCTGGATCAAATACAAGAGTCTCAAAATACATCCTCCATTTTAAATGTTATCCAGAGAGATGCAAGAGAAGCAAACAGTGTTTGAGATGAACAGCAGCTCCAAGGTATTCTCCAATGAGATGCAAATATCACAAGAACTTTTCAGACACCCACAGTACTTACACAGTAGTAAGGAATGATGCAGAGGAAATATATTTCCAGAACTGTGCCTGAACTACTGCACAATGTTTGCAAGATTAGAGGCCAATATACATTAAAATCAATTTGCAAGTTCCTACAAGCAGTTATTTAGACACACCAAAATTAATTGCCTAACTAGCAGCACTTACTTTGCAGCTCTGTATTTCTTCCAGTATTCTTTTGCTCCAGGGTTTCCAGAATTATTCTGCCCTGTTCTAAATTCATGCCTAGAACTGTGTATTTATGAGCACCAAAAGGGCTGGTAAGCATCCAGACTTTAAGCTCAGTTCTGCATCACTTCCAGACCCGGACTTAAAAACAAAAACAATTAAAAAAACCTGTCTTACACTATGTATATGCTATATGGATCTCAGAAAACTATACTTGTCTGCCACTGCTAGAGCTTAACCTGCACAGAGAAGCTTTATGATGAATGAGAAATAAAATAAGTGAATCAGTTTTCCTGGGAAATTAATCCCACAATTCAGTTGCTGTCCACATTCGCCTTGTTGTAGCAACCTAAAGAAATTATTATGACTTCCTACAAGAATACAAATCACCCTATTCATTTATTTGCATGATTCAGAAACAACTACAAGCATGCACAAGTATTTTCAGATGGTTTAGCAGCACTTTTAGCTCCTTTGGATACAATGAAATTCACAATCCACTGAAAACAAGAAACAAGAAACAGTAAGATGTCAAAGAAGGACATAGAGCTTTTGCTTATTTTTCAATACCCATTTTAAGCCAGAAGTTAATTTGTACATAAAAGCCAATAAAACTAAAGCAGAAAGCTCATCTTTACACAGCCTGGGAATGCAAAGCTGTCCAGTGGCAGCCAGTTTGGAGCATTTTCATTACTGAGAAAAACAAATTCACAAGGTGCCAAGGAAGAACCTACCAGCCTTTCCGTATTTCGTTACTTCTCAAAACCAGAACAATTAACTGAAGAAGTTTCAGGATCATGAAATGCTAGTTGTGGCTAACAGCCAAATCACTCTGTAGAGAAATGAATGCACATTCTGGCTGTTTAACGTCACTGCTCGAAAGAAATTTTTATTCCCTCATTTTTGTTGTTTTCAATAGATAGAACTACAGTTTGTTCCTTTAATCCCATCCAAACTGTGGTGTTCTGAAATTATTTTTAATAAATTATTCTTCCACTCCACCTGTTACACCAACCAAAGCCACACTCAGCGTGTGAACTATGAAAAAAATGACAGAAAAGCCTTCAGTGAGGTGAGGGGCAAAAACCTCTGCAGGTCGGCACCAGCAGGCACCAGGCCCAGAACACAGGAATCCATTTGTACCATTCCAGTTCTATCCTGCTAAGACATTTGCAAGCATTTTTGGTGTTACAAGGGACTGTACAAATGTGCTTACACAGAAAACGGTTCCACAGCTTCAATTTATCCTAAAAGTAAAAATTCAATTAATCTGTTCAGTGCTGCAAATTGTAAGTGGTGTAATTATGTCTTTAATGTAAGACCATAATCCATTGTGCTTACTGAGAATTGCACTCACTCTGAGTGAAAGAATAAACCCTCTCTCATAAAATTCTGTAGCCTTTATTAATAATCAATTTGAACACCTTGTATTGACATCTATCTTTCAAAACCCAGAGATGTGATCACCCAAGGGTGATTATCTTTCAGATTTATTGGATCACAATAACACATTAATTTACTGCTTTAATAAGTCATTCCCAATATTTATTAGCAAATGCTTATGAATTGGAATACATACCTAAACCTTTCTGTCCTGGGTTCTTTGCAAAGTTGAAAGTAAATTGATAAAAATCCTTAAATCTTCCTGGCTCTTTTAATTCTTGTTCCATTTTAGGAATCTGGGCCTTCAGTTTTTCTATGCTGTCACATCTGCATTTTAAAAAGCACATTTGTTTGTTTATTTATTTATTATTCATTTTGCCATAAAAACATGAGTTAAACAAAAATCTATAAGCAGTTTGTAGAATACGATACGATTATCAAAACAGAATTCAGGAAACCTTTAATCAGTCTGCACCTCTACAAGAATTTCATTTATTTGTTATTCCTTCACACTGCATTTGCACATATACCTGATATATCAGGTTCTACAATCCACAAAATTTTTAGGAAAATGTGATAAAGACCCCTGCACTCTCACCAGCAGCCAAACCCCAGGTCTGCTCTACCTGCCAGGGCAGCTCTGTGCCAAGCACCGCACAACCCTCACACAACCAAGGCAGGGCTGTGTTTCCCAGAGGCAGACAAGCTACGCTGGCCTCTAAAACATCTCAGAGAGGACACCAAGACTGAGAACTCCCCAAAATGAGACACTGGATCACACTGTCACTATCTAACTCTCAGTGATCACTTACCCCAGCTCAGTCATTCCGTCCATGAACTCCAGCTTTGAAAATTCACACTGCGTGGCAGCCCGGAATTTCCATGCAATGATGAGCACGGTGATGCTGGCTGGGTCAAGAGCTAGGTCATCACAGAACTGCTGGATTCCATCTATACCAATCTTATTTTCATCTTGAGGATCTTTGGGACATAAAAGTAAGTATCAAGAAAAATAGATATTTGAAAAAGCTAATTTGTTCAACAAGTATATTTAAGACAAGGAAACATTTTCAAGAAGCCATTTTTGGGATCAGCCCTTGTACGAGAATATTTTAAAAAAAATTAAATTATTGTTCCCAATTGTTATGCTTTAACAATTGAGGCAGTTACTGCAATAAAGCCTCCCATACAATGAAGCTCATGTTATTTTCATTGAGAGACAAAAGCACCACAAACATTTGTTTTCCAGCTAATAATATGCAGGATCTTCTGACTCATTCCCTACAGAGCACAGTGCTTCTCTCCCCCCAGCACACTCAATTATTGGCCTTTCTGCTCAGACTGATGAGCTGTGCTCCATTAGAAGCCATCCTGCAGTGTTCACTTCTAGACTGTACCAACACTCAAATCTGCCCCTCCACAGCTACCCCAGAGCAGACTGAGGCATCTCCTGGCACAAATGAGGTTTCCAGCTGGCAGGAGGCTGGCCATGGTGATCTCCAGGGGGAGGTTATGCTGCCCTGTTAGCGATTCCAAGGCAGCCTGGCCCACTCCTCTTTCCACAGAGGAATCCACATCTGGGCTGGCAGCGAGATGCTCACATTTCAACTGTGCTAACAAAGATCTATTAATGCAAGCCAACACAGACTGCACAAAAAAGGTGTTTGGATTATATACATAAAACATAGGAAAACTGACAGAAAACAGAGCACTCATTTTTAGATTAAGTGCTAAAACACAGGATTTGTTCTGCTCTACTGAATCCACTTTATGTGACAGGATATCAGCTGAACACTGGCTATACAACAGATACAGAGACTTCGTTTTCTTTTACACTCTGTTTGTAACTACCTGATCATATGAACAAGCTGAATAAAAACTAAGGTAGAACCCATCCCTAGTACATAACCTTTTCCTTTGTCAGGATCAAGTCCTGTGTGATCTGCCTTCCCCAGGAGATTTACCTAAAATCTTCATTAACCATTACAATTACTCACTGTACACACAATTCCAGCTCAGACCCTAAGGTCCTATAAATGTAGACACATTCAGAGCACATAAAGTAACTGCATGTAACCCTTGTGAAGCAGAAACCTAAATTTCCCTTCTAATTGTATTGTTACTAGAGAAAAACAAAGCTGGAAGAGTCAGTTAAGATTTCCCAGCACAAGAGCTGTAAGTAAGAATTATATAGGTAGGAAATAAGCTTTAAATTCAGGGTACTCACCTTTGTATCTGTTATATAGCTGTTCTAACTTCTTTCTGTCCAGTGATCCTTTAACACTCTCTCGTATATAAAGTTCAGGATTTTGGAAAAAGTTGTCTGTTGCAACATCTAACTTCCAGTCATTTTGAGACAGACAACTCACTGCTGTCTTTTCACTAGATTGTGTGAAGACCATAAACTGACGCACTTTATCCTTCTGTGATGATTTCAACTTGTTCTAGTGAAAACAAACAATACTGTAACTAGAAATGTCTACTGGACAAAAAAACAACACGTTTTATACAAGTAAATAAAAACCAGTTTCTTATTGTTTTTAAAATCAGTATCTTTATAATCTTCCCAAGCAATCAGGATATCAAAATATCTGATCAAGTTCCTGCAGAGGTGGGGCAGAACAGGCCACTGAGCAGTTCAGCACCACTGAGCAGCAGGCTGGTGTCCTTTTGGTCCCAGCTGCTGCAGGACCTGGGCCACACCTGGGATGTCCTGAGGTGCCTCCTGATGGCAGCAAGCAACTAGGCCGGGTCATCCATTTCAGGGAGCTACACACTGAAATACCTTCAACACTTCTTTCTCTTTAAAGAGATTTTTCACTTTGAAGGTTCTCAGCTCCACCTACATAATTTGCAAAACATTCCTGCGAGAAGGCATTGTCTCCATTTCACAGGTGCAGTAACCGAAGCTAAGGAAGAAAAAAAAATTTAAAAAAGCTAATTGTGCCTGAGGCAGGCGGGGGAGTGAGTAGCCAAGATGAGAGCTCTGGAATTCCAGGCCTCCTGCCCAGACCCAGCCATCCCGCCCTGGTCTAGCTCTAGCCCAGAACTGAAGGCAGACATGCTGCAGAGAGGGATTCCCAAGGATATTTCTGATGAGGAGAAGCACAATCAGGATTTCAAGGATATGAGTTACACAAAACTGTTCATCAGGAGAAAGCAATCACAGCTCCTGCACTACACCCAAATTCAGTTCTGAAGTTCATTCAATACAGTGAAAGCAAAGACTCCTGATGTTACAACTTGGTAAATCAAAGTTCTAACAAAATTTTAAGTCAGGATTGGATTTCTTACATGGCACAAATATTTAATTTTTAGTTTACTTTGTATTCTAACCAAAACTTGTATATTCTGTTCATTACTGTAACTGTAATTTCAACAGCTCCTTCTCAGGGAATATGGAGAAAAAAGGTGAAAAAAATCCCAAGATATGATAAAACTCAGCCAAAGAATGAATGATTTAGGAGCAGCATGTGGTTATGCTCTTAATTCCAAAGGATAATTAGTGTTCAATCACATTATCATCAGAAAAAAAGAACCAATGTTTCAGAACACAAATTCATCTGTCCTAAAAGTCAGGATCAGTTTTCTGTAGCTTGATGACAAGTGTCAACACTTTTATTTGTAAGAATAGTTACACCACTGAAAAGCTTCAGAGTTACACCATTGGAAAAAAAATAAAAAGGAGCATCACATTTGGTTTAAATTGATACCCACAGAATAGAACAACACCCTTAGCTTAAGAATTGCTTAATGAAATAATCATCCCCAATCCAAAATCATCCAGTATCTACAACATTTAGCAGAAGACAAATTTTTACATCAGACTGCAGACTTCAGCGTGATATTAGCTATGCTATAGCATTTTTAAAGCTATTACGTGTTGCTTCTTTATTTTAGTCTCTTGCCTAAGTTTGTCACACTGGACCTCTGGCTATAAACACATTTCTGGAACTGAGGTTTTCAGACGTGGCTGCAGGTAAAGGCCAAGCCAGCAGAGCAGCTCCTGTGCACCCCATCTGTCCATGCTGGCTCCACAGCAGACATTCAGCACTCTGCACTACCGAGCTCACACTTCCACAAAAATCACACTGACAAAGCCACGTGGAACGACTTCCAGAAATGGCTAAAGGAGTTTTAGTTGCAGATTTTTAAAAAGTATTGTAAACTCAGATATATGAAAACAAAACACTGAGTGAAACCCCAACTGAGGATGAAAAAATCCCAAATTTAATTTTCTCTATCAATTCTAACCAGTTCTACACAGCTGTGCTACATCACCACAGACTCAGCTGCAATATAAGGCAGCCATACTTAATTACCTTAGCTTTTATTTTTTTTCTTTTTTTTTTCTTGACAAAGCTTGATTTTTTTAAAAACATGTACACATAAGTATGCATAACCCTTTTAATAGTGAGTACTCTGTAAAAGCTCAGGAGGCTTTGTTCTGCCCTGCTCCTGCAAGGGTGAACTCCAAAAGCAGTGACATCCCCCAAAAAGTCAAGGAACAGCTTTAAATAGGCTTTACCATGGATGCCCAGGACCACAAAAGGTGGTGTGTTCTGCATCTTGTCACATAAAGGAAGAGTACAATTTGTTAGATCAAAATCTTGCAGCTTAAATGCCTTTAATGATAAAATTTAAATTCTACATATATACATGAGATTTTCCCAAGCCTGGAGCTCCCTAAGTGATAGTAACAACATAAAACCTTTTTAGAAGAAGATTGAAATTGCAAAGAATCAAACAGCTAATTACACTAATCAGTACAACATTCAGCAAGGTATAAGATGCAATAAATCACACTGTTCAGCCATAATATTTTTCCTGAATAATCATATTATTACTGGTCAAATGTGAGTTTATTTTTAGTGAAGTACCAAAGCCCTTTGTTTATATTTGATGAATGCTTCTGGATAACCTTGCCAATATGGACAGGACACTCCACATCCTAAGTGGCTGGACACTCTTTGCAGGCCTACTACAGGTCAGCGAGAGATGGAATTACTGCTGAGTTTTTATTATCCTATTATAGCCCCTCTTCCAGCACATTAAAAACCCACACTTCAAGCAGGAAAAGGTTCCAAACCTTCTGCACTTTTAAGGGCTATTTCTAGACACTGAGTACTAATACTCTATTATTGTTTTAAGTACCATACAGAGCAGCACATAACCTTTAATCCTACAGTCATCAGGCAACCAATACCTGACACTGAAATTGTGCTCATTGTAATGCAACACAATCCACTTAAAACATCTCAGCTTTAACATAGGCTAAAAAGGAAGACAGAATTTTATTTAACAGATATGTGTCTTGCCTATACAAATGAAAACCAATGGAAAGCAAATGAAACAAATTTGTAGGCTTATTTCTTGGGTTAAGAGGAAAAGGGAAAAATCAGTTCTGCAAGTCTTTGATCAAGGTTGTGTGGTATCCAAGCTACCTTTCATAATAAGGATGTCACAAGACAGAAGATAACCTTACTTTTAAAACACAGAATAACTTCTTCTAATGAAAAGCTACATTGTGTAGATTCATAAAACTACACTTATTCTAATTAACATCTGGTTCTATAACTTTGATTTTCAAATGAAGATTTGTCTCTTACCGTGAAGTATCAAATTTGAATATTCTAATTCAATATCCTTTCCTTGATCAAATACTTCAGTGAAAAACTACAAATAAAAAATAAAATACTTGGACTTTTATTTCACCAGGAATTTTTTCTCCTAGTCACAGAAACAAAAAATGCTAAACCTTCTCTATCAACTCTGACTACAACACTGGTTTTTTATCTTTTGCACTGTCTTTAGTCACCCCAGATTCAAAGACAAGCTCTGCACACTGGCCATCAACACTCTGTGGACAGCTAAAAGCTGAGTGAGGGCTCCACTCTCCTGGGAAATGCTCATGGGGAACAGCACCAACCTTTGTCCCACACTGCCTGGACTGGAGAGCTGAGGATCCCTGCTGGAGCCCTGTTCTTGGATTTGGCTCAAAGGTGCCATGCGGTCACCAGCAAGACAAGCAGAGCACGATGGGTCCTGCTGCCCAAACTTCCCTGTGGCCCCCAAGGAAGGAATTCACCCTGTCACTCCTCAGTGAGCAACTGCTTTGCACCTTTCCCTTCCCAGCCTCTGATACAGATGATCCAATTCCTGCTCGTTTCACTGCTAAGCAAAGGAATTTGAACACTGTGACATCTGTGCTTTTGTTTCAGGCAGGGTTCAAGGAAAAGCCTGTTAAGTTCTCATGCATGTGATAGGTAAAAGCCTTTTCTAAAATAGTATCAGCCTCCACAAAGCCTAGGCCTTTACACTGACTGCATTCAGACTCCAGCAAGAGCTGTGGCTTTGGGAAGCATCCCTGCCCTTCCCAAGGAGCCTGGTGACATCAGCTCCATCCCAGAGGCTCAGGCAGGCAGCCTCTCACCCGACTGCCACTTCTGTCCCTCGATGTGACACCAACAGCCAGTGGAGTTCTGCTCCTGATCATCCCACCTTGGACCCCATCCAGCAAAGGAACCACAAGACACCTAAAAATGTCTGCTTTACTGCTTGCACTTACCAAACACATGGCTAAAGCTTAAAAGGCAAAATCATGACTATTTTTCTTTGTTTTGTAAGAAAAATGTTAATTACAACAAAAACTTACAAAGACGCAGAACTGCATCTTAACCCACAAACAGGGATGGCACACAGGTATGCTACCAAAAACGTCTAAAGTAAAGACAAAAGCAATGAAAGTAAATAGCCACAGTTTCTGTATAATGTAAATAAACATGTCCTTCAACTACATTTTATTTTCCACAGCACTCTCCCTGGTTTTGGGCACACAAACTATGAAAGTCAGGACATTTGTAAGCTTCTGTTTCAAACTGATGCTAAATCCACTTGGCTGCAGTGGAACAGAACAAAAACACTTACAGAGTCTGTTGAGATATAAAATCCAAGGGAAAAAAATCACAGCATAAAATTAAAGTTGCTTTCCATCCTCTATAACATTCTTTTAGTGGATAAAATAATTTCAGTATTTGCAAGCAGGCTGAAGGCCAATATACAGCTACTCAGAAGACTGCTGTAGATATAATGGTAATTCATGCTAACCTGAGAGGTGAAGGAAACACAAAAAATCAGGGCTTTTCCAAATTAAAAAAAAAAGGACAACATAAAGCAGTCAGTTGTTTAGCATTCTTCACTCTGGTCTGGGGCAGAAGCTCTATTCATACTGTATATTTGCATGGGCACCATAACGTGAGTAAAATATCAAGAGCTACATAATAAATTTCACACCTTGTTCTCAGAGTAGTTCATATTCTTGAATATTTTTTCATGGCTCTAGTTAAAAGTGATTTAAAGTATTAGTTCAAAGGGATCTCTGGTAAGCTAGGAGAGGAAACAAAATCATGCACCATCTTGTCTAGCACTCTGACTACTCTGTCCAAAGTGTAATGCCAAGAATCTAAAGTTTTACTCTGGGACAACCAAACCTCAAATATTTAATATCAACAAAGTGCTACAGACATGCATATGCACCACAGATTACACGTATAAACAGCTGGCCTTGCAGAATAGCTTGTTGAGTTAAACACCACATAACAATGTCATGAAGTACACTAACATTACAGGAGACAGCGTCAGACATGAAATTCTTGTAATATGAAATTTTACAACTTCCTGTCAGCTGAGGATTGCAGTAAGAAATTATGTATTTATCAGCACAGAAATATTTTTCAGAGAACACAAACTGGACAATATAATAGATAATGTAAATAGAGAACAGGCTAGCACTTGGCTCTGGATAAAGACATAGATAATCACACACTTGCCTCGATTACCACACACAGTTCTAAATTCATTAAATCATTCAGAACTGTAGAGGCAGTGAAGATGGCTCAGAGCAAAATGGACCAGCTTACTGTCCTGCCTTGACTCATGGGCACACCACTGTCCTCAGGACGAGATGAAACAGGAACACTCTAACAGGGAAGGTGAAGGACACCTCTTCTACGGGTGCTGCTCAGCCAGCTCACATAAGAGTGGGTAAGAGAGGCTGACTGCTCTCAGCAGCCCAAGGAACACTGGCAGGGTGGTGTCCCAGATCTAGGACAAAGATGGTCCAACGGCAGGAAACCTCTGTCCTGAGGGCACAAGGCTCTGGCCATATGGACACTGGTGAGACTGAGGCAGAGCCAGCAGTGCTCCATCTGGCACGGACAGGTAGAAGCCAGGCCCCAGCTGCAGGAACCTGTGCCATGGCATTTGCTGTACTAGACTGGCCACAGCCCCTGGGAGGACGAACCAGAGCAGTTGTGTACACGGGCAGAAAAATGGGACATGGAATCTCGTGTTTCTGGATGGGCATCCTGAGATCTCTGTCAAGTCTCCCTACCTTTCTCCTAACCAAGCAGAGGATTTGACACACCATGAGTACAGGTACAGAATCCTACACCCAGGCACTGGAAACCATCCATACCTGTACTGAGTACTTCTGAGACAGCAGCCTGTCATCTAGTCCCACTTCAGTGCCCATGCCATCCTTTCACCTGGGTGCTGGAGTCAACAAGCACAGCCTGGAACACTGCTGTTTGCACAGGGCTAACAGCTCTGCTCGGGGCCATGACTGGAGTATTCGCATCCTCCCTCCAATCTGATAAATACCAATCTAGCATTACAGAATTGCTACACGGAATATGTCTACTGCTTCTTCAGTTAAGCATTTCCAAGAAGACCAAGCAGACAGAACTCTGCTGTGTCTCACAAAAAGTTATTCTCCGAATAATGGGCGTCACTATTTCTGTTACAATGCCACTTTCTACAGTACTGTTCAGTTTAAATCTCTAATCTCATAGCAGGCCAATAACATACATACACGCAAAACATCAACTGTCTATTTCACCAACTGTATATTTATTTTGCCTACTTACATTGGATATACTGTGAGACAGCTCTAGGTGATTTTTATGGAAAAAAAACCTTCATAAAAAGTTGTGTAATATTTGAGCACTATTTGAGACAGTCCCAGACCTGCAGAATTACAATAAGACACCTTTACAGTCTGAACTTTGATACTCAGACTTCAGTCCTGAGCTCTCATAAAAAAACACAAACAAAGATCTACATCAAACTACTCAATTAAAAATTATACTAGTTACACAGTGACAAGTTTATTAGAGGTCTGCACACCACTAATTTAAATGTTGGCTAACCAAATTTTTATGCCAACATAACTCCATCAATTAAAGGTGACGTTGTAATTTTTTTAATATGTTTTTAACACTGCTTGTCAGAACAGTACTAACAGCAAGTATAAAATATCTTTATACCAATAAGCATACACCAGGAGATCTTAAGACTCCCTCCTACACCCTTCCTAAGGCTGTAGCACTGCTACAGAAACGTACTGCTTTAAACTGTACAGGTGTAGTAGCTAAAGCTGTTACAACATTTGAATACGGAGAAAGCCTGGAAGTACTACTATAAACTGTTCCCTCTGGTGCATAAGACACTGTGCAAGAAACGAATGAGGGCCCCCTTAATGAAATCGAAGGAATGTATTTTTCTTTCGTTTAGGCAAACAAAACCAGCAAATGCTGTTCTAAACACTGAGTTTCTCCCTACACGAACCAGGGGAGAGAGACAGTCGATTTGGGAGTCCCCAGCAAATCCTGAGCTGTAAGAAGAGTATTACAGAGAAAACACAAGATAAACCTTTACAAGACGTTTACTAGGAGGACCTTTGCAAGGCCCTCCTTCACAACACTTCTATGAATAGAACCAACCAATACCCTAGAACAATTACTCAGAAATTCTCCAACATAATTCCTGCTCAAGAAGCATCAACACCCCCAAGTTTCCCTCTGAACTGGCAGCACTCAATGGGCCCTGAGACGCCTGAAATCGTGAGGAAAAACTCCGAGCAGCCCCTGGTTGCTGGCAGCCCCTCGCACTCCCTCTCAGCGCTGCTGCAGGCACACGGCAGGCGCAGGGCACGGACCGCACAGAGCTGCCCCCAACACGGCGGCTGTCCCGCAGAGCTGCCCGAGCCCTCACACCAGGTGCC